>QJOA01000027.1:0-237482 GCA_004155915.1 Monosporascus sp. CRB-9-2 | reverse complement strand
TTTTTGTTATTTAAAAATTCCTATACGCGCTTTCTAACATACCTAGTCGTCCACTCCTGGAAATCGACCAACGGGCTGGGTCCCGCCCCATCTGCGTCCCCCGGCCACCGCTGGTGGTAGTACTTCTTTCGGTGGTCCTTCGAACTCTGGCCCGCCCAGAGAGCAGTCCACTGCTCTCCCTCCTCTGGCGTCTCGTCCTGTCTCGCAGTATCAGCAGTTAAGTCCTGGCCCTGCTACTAGAGTAAGGCAGCTCGCAGCTCCCGGCCCCTCCATGGCGCCGGCTCCGGCTCCGCTCTCCCCTCCAGAAGCCTCAGTCCCCGCTAGCACTGAAGGAAAGTCTATCATACCACCAGAAACTGCGTCCACTCCTGGAAATCGACCAACGGACTGGGTTCCGCCCCACCTTCGTCGCCCGGCTGCCACTGGTGGTAGTACTGGTCCCTCTAGAGGACCGTCCGCTGTCCAACCACCTTCGGTAAATATTCATCTTTACGTTTTGGGTTGACCGTCGGTTATTATTCGGGTTGACCGTCGGTTATTATTCGAATTCGCTAACCGTAGTTTTGCAGCTATCCAATTCTGGTATAGAGAGCCAGACCTCGTCCGTTCCCGGCCCTGCCGGTCCCCCTAGGCCCTCCTCTGGGCCCTCCAGAGGACAGTCCGCTGTCCTCCAACCTCCGGTAAGCATCATTAAATTTGGCATGTTGATAATACATTTTGACGGAAGTGGTCAGGTCGAAAGGAATAAGTTCGGTGATATTCCAAACCCTGCGACCCAGGCAAAAAGGAGACGACGCGCTGAGAACAAGGCTTTCAGAGAGAGGTCTCCTGAACGGGCAGAGAGAGTACTAAGCGAGAGAGACAGAAGATGGAAGTTGGAACGACAGAAACAGTCGGCAGGTAGACACAATCAGTGAGAGAATGGGATGAGAGGCCAGATTTTGCATTCATTAGCACAGAGAATTCAATCGTTTTTCCAGATTCTGTTGTTTCGCCTGCAATTTTCAGCGCTCAGTGGGCTGGTGGCCTCAGAGGGGGTCTGTTTTCGTGTGATGTCGTCGATTTGTTTGTTGAGTGAGACCTGGGATGGCACCTGCAGCGCAACCCAATTTGTGTGGGTGGGAGTTGCCGAGTCGAATCATTCGTTTTTCAATCATTTGTTTACTCGTGACGTGCACGGCATCAACACCAAAACAGGCGGCATCCAGCATCAAAAAAACAGTCGGCATCAACACCACAAGATGCGGCATCAACACTACAAGGAGCATCAACGTGGCCTTGCCTGTCTCTATTGACGTCACTTCGCCTCCCCCTTTCTCGTTAGGCGGTTTCGACGGACGACCCTAACACTACCTATATAGGCAAAGGCAGAAAAGGAGTGACCGGCTCAGTGGTACTGATTATGACGCATCCTTATATTGGCTCTTTCCAAAACCAAGCCATATCACACCGAACGAGCAGGCGCCGCAAGCACTGTGGGCTAGATAAATACCCAACTTCGAGCCTGGAGGAAACTTGATTCCTTTTCAAACCAACACCCAATGCAAAGCACCCCGAGCACAGCAAAGCACAACACCATTGACGACGTACCACACCCCAAAGCACAACACCCAAAGCACAACACCCAAGGCACAACACCCAAGGCACAACACCCACAGCACAACACCATTGACGTACCACAGCATAGCGCGAGCGACGACGACAACGATCACTACTACTACCGCTACCACCACTACTACTACTACCAATACTACTACCAATACTACCACCAAGACCATGACCACGACCACTACAACGACAACTACCAATATGGCTTCATCGACCACCAGTACTCCTCAACCCTCTGCAGGTGCCTTCCAGGGCGTCTTTGGGGGAATATGAGTATGGATTCACGTGCGGCTGTCTGGGACGGCTTGTTTTTGGGCCTTTCCTGTATATCATAATGGAACCTGCACCGTGGGTGCTTTAGTTTTTCTCAGTCATGTTAGGTCGGAAGGTGAACTGTCTTTCAAATTGTCACAGTTAGGCTGATTGCGAGGAAAGGTTGCATAAGGTGTGGAAAGTGTAGATTTGACATACATAATCAGGGCCCTAGAGATCGGTGGCGGGGAAGTTCTATATATAGTGTGGGAGCCCGGGAACAGCGTTGTTGCGGGGTGGTTATAGGTCCCAGGAGCTTGATGACTAAGCAAGTTACCCCTATTCTGCGAGACAAATGCCTCCTTGATAGACGGTGGATGTATGGCTGAGCTGTTGTAATGTTTATCGAATGACGAGTCGCTTAACCTTCACGCGATACAAAATGGGAAGCTAGTGTTTCCCATCTAGAAACTGTAGGTATGTAACGTGCATAGGAATACGCGAGTAAAAGTCATAGTTAAAGATCAGACAGCCTGAAAACCTGGTTGTCTCATACTAGAAGTATGTATATAATTTGCTTCCCACGCAAAAGAGATGGGCCCGGCTTACCCTATCTTGCACGTTCTTAATGCCAAATATTCGAAACAGTGTTCGTCTAATGTTGCCATGACAGCCCGGCCGTCCTAGCAACTTCCCTATCTAGACTAGACCTTCCGCGCCTAATGTGTTAAATTACATCTTCTTCATAATCAGAATAAAACGCCATTCGCACCCATATGTTCCCTTTGTCATTGTTTCCGCAACATCTAGTTTGACATATAATATATTCCTAGGTATCGGTGGCAACTACCAACAAGCAGTGCTCACGTTTAATCGTAGACGAGGGGGTAATCTCTTACCCAATATCGGTCCCATATTCGTCCTCCGGTGGGGCATGAATAGCCACACATTTGGTGTTTCCTCCAGAGGGGGACAAAAGCCCTCTTCATATACTTGTAATAGTTTCTGCACCCTTGTTCGTGACACCAGGTCACTCCGTAGCCTTCACCATCGTCAGTCAGGTGGTAAGAGTCCGGCTGTGATGTTTGATGTCAGCGATAGTCACCTTAACGTCGTGGTAGGTCTTTGGGCGCTTGAAAATGGTATACCGAAAGCCGAAACTCGTAAAGGAAATCTTGCTGTGGACACATGGGCCCAGAAACAAGCTGATAATAAATGGAAGAGGAATAAGCAACTTACGTCAATCGCTTACCACCAGGCTAAAGGCACAGAATAGGTTGGATCACCCCGTTCGGATTGAATAGAAATCTCGCGTACATAGTGCACATGTAAACATTGTCCTCCTGCGGCACATGCGTTCATGTCTACACTGAGCTTTCCTTCATCTTCCTGTGGGCGCCAGGCACCCGCAAGTCCGAATAATCGGTTCCCATGAGTGATAGTTGAAGTGCGATGTGATCCTCTTTGCTGTTCGTGTTCTAAGGAAGGAGTTTGCGCTGTAGTCGGATGGCAAGATGAGTTCGAGGCCG
This sequence comes from Monosporascus sp. CRB-9-2, assembly GCA_004155915.1. Lineage (NCBI taxonomy): Eukaryota > Fungi > Ascomycota > Sordariomycetes > Xylariales > Monosporascus > Monosporascus sp. CRB-9-2. The sequence continues at coordinate 234,093 of QJOA01000027.1, read as the reverse complement.
AATGCAAGTCCCTGTTGTCGTCTTTCTGTGAAGGTCGAAGGGGACCCAATCGGGCTTCTTGACGGTTCCGGCAAGAAGGCAACCGGATATCGTTCATCATATTTAGCAACTTCAAAGGACTGAGTTGCCATTTGTATGAAAGCTTTTCCCGCCCGACATAGTATAGGCAACTGCAACGGTTTGGGTCGAAGCAGTTCATTTCTGTCAGGCGGCCTGGAGGGAACTCGGGGGCGATGAACTCGGCTGCGCCACGACGAAATTGCCCGAGACAGCAACGAATCACATCAGGAGTTGGCTTCCGGGTGTGATCGAAATCTGGAAGGGCCAGGTGCCCGCACCATTGCATGACGAGACGGGCAGCATTACCGCCGTCGCATACGATCTCGGCCTGAGGTTTTGCGTAGTTGTGGAGCAGCTGCAGTGCCGAAGTACTGTGGTGCTTTGGAGCGTGACCGGGATCTTCGCATTGAGCCCAGAGCACCTTTCGTGTTTTTGCATGTGCGCCAGTATTGAGATTCATTAAACCGCGTGCAACGCCAACTATCTCAGACCACCTGATCACTTGGTGGTCGCATAATCGAATAAAGCCCTCGTGTCCTATGCAGACTCGAGATATTTGCGGGACTTTTCGCTGAGCTGCAGAGAACACTCCAACTGGGTGGTCGGTGTTGCAGCCGGAACAATGCATATATTGCCGAGTTAGCCGGTCCATCTTTTCCTTCCACATTGGGTGATTGCGCATCTTGCGGCAACCGTCGCATACGTCTTCAATACCTTGGTCAAGCCGCGGTTCGAGAGATTTCCCCGGGGCTAAAAGGTTATGACGCAACCTTCGATTGAAACCCAAAGCTGGATCACGGGGTATCCGGTCGGATATGTCGTCAGCCCACCAGAACTCCCTGTGAGGCTGGAGCCAAGGGACGAACGGCACGGCCGGCTGATACGTAATATTGGCATGGCTGTTGCTGAACTCGGGAGAGGAATAGAGGCGGAGGAACAACCGACATATCCGTCGCAAGCACTGCATGCCCAATGGATTGAGGAGTTTCATAATGCGAAGCAGCAGCTCCTCGGGGAGTCGGCAAAGGAGGCTGCAATCAAGATTATGCAATGCAGCAGCAACCAGATGATCCACCGCTGTCACTTCGGTTTGGACATCAGAATACGTGTTAACTTGGCTTGAACAGGATCTTAGACGCCTGTTGAGTGCCTGCCCTAGGAGACGGGAACCCCCCGAGACTTCCTGTTGCAAGACACTAGTCCAATTCCCCATGGCGCCTCCGGCAATGTCCCCAATTCACAATAATGAATGTCACTTTGAGGTCCCATTCCCTCTGTTTGGGAAGATGAAAAGGATGAATAAAATTGTGTACTAGGAGAGAAGAAGACATGAGAACAGGAAGAAAACGAAGGGGGAAACACCATGAGTAGGGCTTTTTACTCTGTATGAGGACAACGTAGCAACCTTAAGGTTTAGTTCCGTGATTTAGTATTTCTTACTTTTACTGATCATATACGAAGAGGCAAAATGCTTATGCCCATTAGTTGAACTTTACTACGCGTTTCACCTTACTTCCCTTGCTAGGGAAGGAGGATAGGTTGCTAGAAAATTCCCCCAACAGGGCCGACAACCCGCATTGTTCTGTTGCGGAGTTAAAAAGCGAGGAGTGAGCGACGATGAACTACACGTTAACGTGAAGCTTCTATAAACGGAAGCGACAGATAGGGAGCACCAACTAGCGCTGTTAGGAATTGAACCTAACATGACAGGTAACTCCCACCTTCTATGGGCTCAACAGCTCCTACAGGTATTGAGTTCCTTTGTATTTTGTTATGAAAATGGATGCTGATTCACTAAATAACCTTATCATAACGGGAAAGTTTGATATTAGACCCTAACAGGGCAGCCGTTTCGACCTAGGATGCCCTAGCAAATGGTGCATTTTGTTTGATGCTACTCTCTACCGAGAGAGGTGTTTGGGTGAGCAATAGGAGATCGACGTGAGATCGAGGCCGGTATGGCATTGTGGTGGTATGCAACCGTGGCTATTGCTAGGCCTAGCTGCCGTATCACCCCTAACCCTACGAGCTGTTTCTTGACCCGTCGAAGATATACGTATACCCCTATGTGCAGCCAGTTAATACCAACGATAATACAGTGTGGGGAGTGAAGGCCACTTCACAAATACACCGGTTGTGATTCTGGCAAGCGCTGCCCGAACTAGGATAGATCTGGTCGGCGACTTCCTCATCGACAACCCTATGTGTGCTGGGTTGTCCATTCTCTCCGTTGTAGGCCGCTGGTGTTCTGGTCTTGTTGATGTTATCATTTTCAAGCTGGGCGCTTGTAGCTAATTAGTGTAAAATAGAAACTGGGTGACATAGTTTCTTATTTCTTAACCAGCCGCCTAAGTTCACTAGAGGCCGGAAATAAACTACAGTCCCTGTTACGGTTGAGCAGGCCCAGAACGGGCTATCTTTCATAACTGCCACCTTTTCCCGTCAGATGCACATGGTTGCCTGCGTATCACGTATCGTACTCTCCCCTTCCCACTCTCTCACTATCAATTTCCTTGTGCTATCACTGACCGATGCCAAGCTCGACTGTCCATTAGGGGAACTTCATACACGGTAACCACTGTCCTCAGGAACATGTAAAGCCTCTAGCGTCTATGCCTGTCCTTACAAACAGACTAGAGATTGTTGCAATAGCAACTCCTGCACCTTCTCCGGTTGTTGCAAACTCATGGCCCGAGGGAAGGTCATAATACGCCATCTTGGTCCCAATTTTCATACTCTTTCTAAGAGATAATTACAACAGCCATAATGGTGGTGGCAGTTAGGAGGTTGGAGGGAAGGTGAGGCTACCTGCACTACGAAATGAGGTTACCCAGCAAGGTTTTGTATGTAGAAACGTATCTAAGAATACAGGAATTCTTAAGGTATGCCGTTGGTTAGGAATGTATGTATATTTTGCAATGTGGCAGGCCGCAGGTGAATGTGTCACAGTTAGGCTGATCGCGAGGAAAGGTTGCATAGAGTGTGAAAAGTGTAAATTGTCATGGATAGTTCTTGCTCTAGGGAGCAGTGGCTAGGAAGCTTTATATATAGTGTGGGAGCCCCGTAACAACGTTGTTGTGGGGCGTTTAGGGCTTAATAAGTAAGCAAGTGACCCCTATTCTGCGACATACCCCCCAGATAAAAGGGAGATGCTTCCTTAAATCTGCTTATTGCAGCTCCATATAATCCTTAAGTAGATATATTAACAAAAGAAAATGGTGTAATTAAATATAAATATTGGGTGTAATAACAAAGGGGTAGGTCGTATATGTTTTAGGTGATTTGGGAAAGGGGGGTTTTGCGTTTTTTTCCTTTTTATCGTTTATAGTAACAGATAACGAGAAGTAGGTCCGCGCATTACGTACGCGTAATTTATTTGCTAAGTTATTAACGTTATAACGTTTACTTCCTTTTTTTTTTTCGGTTTAAATAGCAGATTCGTAAATATTTTAAGTTAGGGGAAAATAATTGTAAAATTAATGTATACGTTATAAATTATTTTTATTATTATTATTATTATTATTAAAAGTAAGTACTTTTTCTGCATTTTACGCGTATATTATACGCATTACGAGTTATTAAATGTATTAATAGGTAATCGCAGTTATTATAATAATATTATTAATAATAATAACGTAAATATACGTTATTTTTTGGTATTTTTGCGTAAGCTGGCTAATAGGGCTTATAGAATACCTTTTCGCGTTTAATATACCGCGGCCGTTTACGTTCGCGCGGCGCGCGCTGCGCGTACGTAGTCCGCTGCTGCCGCAGCCGCAGCCGACGCCGCCGACGCTGCTGCCGCTGTTGCCGACGCCGTTCCGGAGCCCGAGCCCGAGGAATCCCCTGCGCCCGCGCCTGACGCCGCGCCCGAGACTCCCGCGCGCCTTCCGCGTACGCGCCCTGCGTGTGGCGCTCGCCGTGCCGTGCCTTACTTAGGCTGCCTACGTTCTGCGTTCGCGGGTCGCTTTATGGGCGAATGCTTCGATACCGCCGTAGGAAGCCGCTGCTGGCGTTACGCCTCCGGGCATACCTGTACGCCGGTATACGTACCTTCCTTACTTTTTAAAAGCTCCTTTTTTTATTAACCGTTAATTATAACCTTACCGTTATCCGCGCCGTTACGGTACGCCTTATAAAGGCGTTTAAAAACGATACCTTTTATTATATATATATTTTTGCTTACTTCCGTTTTTACGTTTTAAAAAAGATATTAATTATAATTACAAAAAATAAACCGTTTTCGTACGGTAATTCGTATACTTTTAAAAAGAAAAGAAAAAAAGGTTACGCCGGTTACGCCTACCGATAACCTTATTACGGTACGCGCGTAAGTATTAACCTTAATAAGGCAGATTTTTAATTTGTTCTTATTTTAATAATAATAATAATAATAATAATTTTCTTTTTTTTTAATTAATTAAAAAAAAATTATTCCGGAATTTTAGGCCTAATAAAATTTTAAATAATTTATTTATTTTTATAATTTTCCCAATTTATTTACCGTAAATCCTATAAGTTAAAAAATAATTTAAAATATTCGAATTATTATTTAAAATTTTTTTTTCGTTAAATTATTAATAAATATTTATATAATAAATAAATAAGTTATATTAAACGATTTACGGCTTTATTTTTAACGTAATTATATATTTTTTATATTTACGTAACGTAATTAAATAATAATTTTTTTATTTTTTTTAATTATTAATTTAATCGTTTATTAATTATTATAAAAAAGTTTCTAAATTTAGTTTAATTTTAACTTTAAATTTCGAAATAAACATTTAAAAATTATAATTTTTTAACCGTATATTTTAACGTAAATAACTTAATTTCCGTTATAAAGGTCGTTACCGTTATTTAATAAACTATTTTTTATATAATCGCTTTTCCGTACAAAATTATAATATAACTTTAAAAAAATTATCGCGTTTTAAAGTTATTAATAAATAATATATTTTTTATAATTAATAAACCCTAAATTTCGTTATTTGTATCTTTATATATAATCGCAAAAAAATGCGTATAATAAAAATAACGAATTACCTTATTAATAACCTTAAAATACTGAATTAATAAATTAATTAAAAATTTTAATAATAAAAATATAACGAAAATTACGTTTAAACGGATTATTATTATTATATATAAAATAAAATTTACGTATTTTTAATATTTTTTAACTTATTTTTTAAAAGTTATTTTATTATTAAAAATAAACTTTTTTGTTTTTAAAAAAATTAACGGTATATAAATATTATTTATTAACCTAAAGCAAATCACGATTTTTTTAATATAAGAATTATATATTAAAATAATTTACCTTTTTAATTTATTATAAATTATTCGAATATCGAAAAATTAACTTAATTTATTTTAATTTTTAAATTTATATATTCCCTTTAATTTAAAAGTTAACTTATTAATTACAAATTAATAATTTCGGTAATAAAAAAATAATAAATCGTTTACGAAAAATATAAAAACAAACGTATGTTATTTATCGTAAAACAAGTATAACTTTTTTAAAAATAAAATAAACCTTAATTTTTATAAAATAATAAAAAATTCCCGATATTATAATAAAGGCAAATCCTTAAACCTATATAAAGCTCTTTCGATTTCCGTATATGTACCGTTTTTTTTAAAACCGTTTAAAAAAACGTAAATTATTAAAACTTATCCTTTCCGAATAACGTTTAAAAACGTTATTTTTACGTTATATTAACGGGCTTTAAAATCTTATTTAGCAGCTATAACTATTATTATTTTAAAAAATTTAACTGCAAACGTAATAACGTATATATTAATAATTAAATTTATTTTTTAAAAATCGTTACGTATATAAATACGTAATTTATAACGTTTTAACTAATCATTTTTATCGAATTTATATATAAATACCTATTTAAAAGGGATTAACTTAAATTTAACTTATATAATCGGTATTTCCTTTTATATACCGCGTTCGATAAACGCTTTAATTTTTCTTTTAACGTCTTTTTTAAAGACGTTACTTAAAAGGTATTTTTCGAAATCCTTTTAATATTTTAACGGTTTAACTTTTAGCTAATCCTTATAAATCTTAGCTTTATTAAGTATAACGCTAAGCCGTTTAACATACTTTTATAACGCCTTTATTACGATTATTATATAAAAAGTACATAATTCTTTATATCTTTATTTTATTACATATTATAATAACAAAAATAAATAAATAATATCCTTTTAATTTTAATTTAAAATTAAACATATTTTACTGCTTTTATAAATTACGGTAACGTTTATTAAATAAACGTTACCGTTTTCGGTATTATCAAAATTTTTTCGTTTCCGTAACTTTTTATTTTTTCGAATAAATATTTATAATTACTTTCCTTTATTTTTTTTAAGTTCTAAAATACGGAAAATAAAAATCCCCTAATTACCGGACTATTTTTTATTTATTAAAATCCCGAACTTAACTTTAAATAGGTACGAATAAATTAATTCTTTTATAAATCCCGTTAAATATATTTCCTAAAAAGCTTTTTCCGTACCATTTTTCTTGTTATTAATTTACAAATATTCCGTAAGTTTAATGCTTTTAATAAGCAGTTAAAAGTTAACTTTAGTAAATAATTAAATTTCGCTTTTTTAAACGCTTTTTTAAATTTCGTTATCCGGATTAAGAATATTCTTAAAGGTTAAAAATTTATAATTAATTTTAACCTTACCCAAATATTTTTTTACCCCCGAATTCTAACCTTTTAATTAATTACTTATTAAATTCTTTAATTCGGGAAAAAATTTATTTATAATTTTTAAAATATTATAATTAATATAAAGGTTATCTTACGCGTTAAATAAATCGAAAACCAAATCCTTTTTAACCAAGTTTTCGAAAATATAAAATTTTATCGTAAGCTTTCGGTTTATAACTAAAACGAACGCTTTCTTTTTTTCTTTTTTTAGCTTAAAAATTTTTTTTTTATCGAATATAACGTTACGCGTAATAATAACCTTACGAAATTCGAACATCCATATTCGGTAAATATTAAAAGCTCGGTATTTTACCAAATAACCGATATAAATTTTCGGTTTTACTTTTTATGCTCGCCTTTCTTTTCCAGCTTTTCGATCTTTTATTAACGGATACGTTTACGCGTTATATACGTAAATCCCAAACCAATCGGGTTTAAGGTTTACCGTAATCGCATTTATAATAACGGGATTATATTAACGAAAATACTACCTAAACTAGCAAATAAATACTTTATTAAGCGAAAAAAAATCGTACGCATAATTCGGGCTTATATTATATAATTACGCTACCGTTTTTATTACCTTAAATTAAAAGTTCTTAAAAAGGTTTACTTTTAACTTTATTTTCAGAACTTTATTAATTAACTCTTAACTTATTTACTTACTTTTTTTTATAAATTTTTTAATAAATAAATAAAATATTTTAAATTTAATCCCTTTTTCGGTACATTATATTTAATAATTTATAAATCCGTTTATTACGATCGTTTTAATATTATTATCTTACTTAATTTTGTAAATAAAAAACCTATATTACCTACCCACCTAATACTCGAAATCCTTAATAATACGGAACGCCATTTTTCTCGTACAATCGACTATTAAAAAAGTAAAAAGCTTTTTATTATATTCGTCTTTAATTATTAAAAGCTACTTAAAATTATCGAACCTTATAAAATAATCGAAATAATCCTACATAATATACGAAAAAGGTTTAAAAGTTCGGCTCTAAAAAAAACGCCTTAAAATCACTTAAAAAACGTACGTACGAACATAATCCTTATATTTTAAACGTACCGTCCCGTTTATAATAACGTTCTTAACATTTTTAACAAACGATTTTAACGCCATAAATCCTAAATACCTAAATCTAAAATACCAAATTTTTTTTATTCCTTTACGAAAGCATAAAAAATCTCTTAATCGCCTTTACGATTTCCCCTTTTTCTTTTTATTAATCGTTAAAAACATTAAAACGTTTACTAAACTTTACAAAATTACTAATAAAATATTCGAATAAAAAGATAACGGCTTATATTTTAAAAAAACTAAATTATATACTTAAATAAATTTCGTAAAAATAATTTTTTTATTAATTTTTCTTTTCCTTAAAAAATAATCCAAACCGTAATACCAAATCTTAACCTTCCGAAACAAAATTTCCGAAACGATATTAATATAAAAACCTTTTACCATTATTATATTATTAAAAATAAAATTATATTATAATTTCCTAAAAGCTTTACGTAATATTTCCTTTATTAATTTTTTTTATATCATTAATCGGTAACGAAAATAATCCCGCTTTTATTATTTACTTTATAATATTAAATACAAAAAAACCGGGAACGAATAAATTTTTAATATTTATTAAATACCGTACTTTATAATTATCGATTAAAATAAATTAAAATAAAAAATATTTACCGAAATAAATAATAATATAAATATTTAAAATAAAATTAAAAACGTTTAAAATATAAAAATTAATTAACGTTACCGTAATATTACCGAATTACGCGTTAATATTAATATTATTATTAAACGTTAATCGTTTTATAATACCCCGAATTAAATTTTTTTATTTAAAAAGCTTTATAAAATTATCGTAAAACTTTTTTTATTTATTATATTTAAAACATTTACAAATTTTTTTTAAATATTTTTTATTAAAATAACGGAATTTATAAACGGTTACCTTCGTAATCATAAAACGTAAATTAATATACTTAATAAACTCTTATTTATAAATTTTATTTAATATAATAAAGTAAAAATATTTATTATCTTTTTTATTAAACTTTTTAAACGAAAAAGAATTTTCGTTAAATAAAAACGTTAATTTTAATTCGAAAAGTAATTCCGGTATTAACGTAACGAAAATCCCGGGTTTTTTAATTTCGGCCCGCAATTTATTTTTATAACATATTACCAAAAACCAAGCCTTTAACTTTTTTAAAGTTATAATAAACTTATTAAACGAATTATCCCGGATAAGGTTAAAAAGCTCCTTTTAGCTCTAATTTGGTATAAAGCGTTTTATTATAACATTTAGGAAATCTTTTGCCGCAAACGGACCCTTAATTTTTTAAAAATTATACGTTTTCGCTTAAATATAGGCGATAAACCAGGTCCGGTATTACTAATTAAATTTTATATAACCTACTTCGGCCAAGCGTAAAGCTTTACGGTATTCCTTACGTACCGTTATAATAATATTTAATTAAAAAAAACGAATTAATCCCGTAATTTTTTAAATAAATTTTAAATTATAATTTTTTTTTAAATAATTAAAATAATTTAAGCGTTTTTAAAAATTTAACTTTTTACCGTTACGTTAATTTACGTCTAAATATTAATATACTTAACGTCGATTTTGGAAACTTTCCGTAACTTTTTCTAAACGTTTATTATAAAACGTTTAAAATTTATCTTATATTATTTTTTTAAATTTATAACCTGCAACTTTTTAAAAACTTCGAAAATAAAATTACGTTAATCGAAATTAATATAAAAATCCTATTACGCGGTTAAAGCTTTCGTATATCATTTTTATAATTAAACGTTAACTTTTGCGGTATATTTTTCGAACGTAAAAAGCTTACGAACGCCCGTAAAATAATTAACGTTAAATATATCTAAATCGATAAAGTATTAAATATCGCGTAAAAAAGCGTTAAAACGTAAAAAAAAAAAATTAATTAAAGTAATTAAAACGATTTTTAAAAATTATATTTTTAAAAATAAAATTATCCGATATATTAAAGGTAATAAAGTATTAAATTAATAAATAAAAAATTACGATTAATTTAACCGTAATTATTTTGCGTAATTAAAGTACCGGGCTTATAACTATTATAGTTAGATTAATTATAAGGAAAGGTTGTATAAAGTATAAAAAGTGTAAATTGTTATGGATAGTTCTTGCTCTAGGGAGCAGTAGCTAGGAAGCTTTATATATAGTGTGGGAGCCCCGTAATAACGTTATTATGGGGCGTCTAGGGCTTGATGAGTAAGCAAGTGACCCCTATTCTGCGACAGAATGAATATATGAGCTATTTCAATATCGCTTCGCAGCCTTAAGGCATAACCTTGTTAGATTACCGAACATTCTAGGTATTATGATTCAAATCCATAACCCTATTTTCTGGTACGCCACAAAAATTATTCGAGTATCTTCTATAAAAGCATAGCGTATTGCTGAAAACCTGGCATCTTCCCGCACAATCTCCAAATAAACGTAACCAGCCGTCCCTCAAGTCCTACGGCCCACCATCAACGATTCCATCGCCACATGATACTACTATCATTCCCAGGATCCACAAGCAAACACAATGGCTTCGATTACCGCACAGTACGGAGAGAGAATCTCACAAGCCCTCTTCGCTGTGATAATCTGCACAATGGTTCTCTTGATCGTCGGCCACTCTTTCCCCCGCTGGAAGCCCCTAGTACGTATAGTCCTAGACGTCATTAGCTTCTATTTTCTCGTCCTATGCACCGGATCGATCCTGGAGGTTAACCGTCGGATGCGAGAGCTTATCCGCGGGACCTTCCACAACGGAATGAACCTCCGGGCGGCACGACCTCCTTTGACATAGCACCTGGCGTTGCGAACTTTTCCGGGTGGAGGCGCGCGGAAGATAGACGACCTGGGAGTCCTCTTTCCGTTCCGGGATTTGTGGTTATTGGGTTGATTGGTATGGGGGAGATCGATGTTCTTTTTCTCAACGAATTCTTCGGTTGGTCGGGTCTGCTTGGTTTGGCCTGGGCCTTGGGTGCTACGGCTTATGGCCTACGTGGACTTGGATAATCAGTTGAGGAAAAGAGCGATGAGAGTGTGATATGAACTGCGCTTCCTCTCAGTGCAGCTCGTACATAGACTGTCCGTAATGTCATTTACAGTCCCCACACACCTTTAGTTGTCGCGACGTACGCTTACGTTTGATATTTCGAAGCCGCTCTTTAGCAGCGTAGCGTATCGTAACAGCATTGGTGTCTCACAGCTTCACCCGGACTTCCGTGCAACGGTCTTTTCGTTCCTACATACCCACCGGTAGCTCTTGATAATCTTGCAACCCCGTTTAGTGTGATAGATGTTGCCCATATGTACCCTAAAGCCCCTGAATGCTTAGTTTCCCGTCTCTGATCGCCCGTCCCGTATTGCCATCTCATTAGGGGTTCTTATCTATTTACAGCGTTTGCGTCCACCCCTAGGGAGGCCACGGGAGACATAAGTACGATACAGGGCAGACGACCTAGCTCTCAGGATCCAAGGGCATATGGAGCAACATGAATAAGATGCCTGATACAGCCTTCATATACAGAGACCGGCGAGGACATGAACAGATTCCTCAGAACGAAGCAACCCATGAGCTTTTTGGTACCATTGCAGCGCAATTAATCGGGACTAGGGGTAAATTCTGAACTTTTTCCAGCATCAATCCCAAATCTCGCCGTGATCCTATCTCCTACCCATCGCCCCGAACTCAGGTAAGCTCGCTTAAGCACTTTCGTCACTTTTTAAGTCAGAACATGTCACACTTACTAGGGAGCAGCTGCACAGCTCTTGAGGATATATTGATAATTGTCTATATCTAGAAAGTTAGGAAACGGTGATCCCACTAGTTCTGGGTGATCCACTAATATTGGGCTTCGGAAAGGATCAACGTTGTTCCGAATGATCCCTGAAGCTCCAATAGGCTCTATAGAGGGCCCCTTTCCTGTGACAGAACATTAATTAATAAACCCAGTCCCGAAGGATCGTCGTTCCTTAGGAATACTGTACAACAAAAGTTTTTGTCGTCAAAATAGCTTGATCGCTGTTATTGTCCTCGCCGCGCGGTCTCGCAGCCCAAGAGTCGTCATGCACAGCCTCGACTGTTGTGGTGCCTGTGACGACGGTGGTAGTTCCCTCGCCGGGTTTACCCCTTTTTACCCCCATTCGTGATATTGTGCTGAATTCTACGTCGTCATCCTCCCGCCCACTGCCGAACCGAGCGTAGTGCTGGTTGCGACGGTTTGATGCAATTACATACGACCTGGTCCTTGGTACGTTGGGGTTTGATTGGCTACTGCCTTGGGTACTGCCTAGGAGTCTGGGGGCTACATGACCCGCGAAGCGGCGTAAAGTGGGAATAGAGCCGCAAACTATAAGAAGGTTTGCCTCGATTGTACTATATGCAGGAGAGAGCGCGGAGTCAGTGCATGAAGTCGGCTAGAGAGCTACGAGTGATTTTGTAGGATAAGCCCGCTTTAAAGGGGAATTCTATTATAGACAATGAACTTACACCCAAAAGCTTGCGGGACATAGAGCCCAGGTAGTGTCCGGATCTGTAAATAATACGGGTAGGAAAGTTGCTCGTATGATGGAGGTGACAACGGTTCTATGCGGCCTTATTAGCGCAATCTGCATATAAGGTAACCTGGAACCTACAGAGACCCGATTCCGAAAACGCATACGACACCGACTTTATGCACTAAACGCATTTTGAGCGCATATACCATCGGGAGCGGCATAATAAACAGTACGACATCCGAAACGATGTTGCTAACTGCTATCGCTATAAATAACGCCGGCTGGCTAATACACGATCCGTCTATATGTTCGGAAAAAACCCACGCCCTCCGCACCGGGTTGCAAGCGAATATAAGGCTAAAGAAGATAATGGATGAATATATGCAGACGGCAGAGATAGTTGTCCATACGGCTATTTGGAACCAGCGTTGTGGTGATAGGCGCAGGTAAAATATTAGGAGCGCTAACTTGGCAAAGCCGGAGCAGACGGCGTAGACAGGAGATGCGACATAGACCATCTTTTTGGGAACAACTAATTCAGTTTCTTCTCCCACGGTTGTCAGGTAATCAAGGTAGGGGTGTTAGGACTCACAAGGAGGAATTCTTCAGTTTTTTCGATGGACATCTCCCACATATGCACCCCTTGACTACCAGTGACATACGTATCTATAAAATTCTGTCAGTCAGAAAGAAGCTTCCGGGTTGGAAATGATCGCTTAGCCCTACACATTACCATTACCTGCGAAGCTATCGACGCGAGCTAAGCAACGGCGGTTAGTCCGTTTGCGCCTATCAAGCATATCTATTTTTTTGGTCGCGGGTGTCTGAGCACTATGAACTTACATAAGATGCAGCCAGGAAACCTATCCCATAAATCGTCAGCTGCCATTCTTCTTTACAAAAACGGATATATGGAAAGTGAAATATGTTCGTACCGTCATCAACCTGTAAACCCTTCGCCAAGAAGATCTTGGTATAAAATCTTTGGGAGATGAAAAGTACCGCGAGCAGGTTTCCGATTGCACACACAATACATATCTCGGTGAAGTATCGCCGTTGCGGGTTATCGAAGTCTACGACGTATCCTTCTGGCGGTGGCAGCAGGCTAGTCGGGAGGCCGGCGGACTCAGACATCTCTCAAAGGAGTCGGTTCCGGTGCTGGAATCAAGAGGACGGAAATGACTTGAATTTCAAGATACAGACATTTTCGCACGACGATGCTCCGTTCATATGCTGTCGATCATTAATAAATAAATATTCCCCCGTCAGCGTTTATGGGTACTGGGATTCTAGTTATGTTATAGAACCTTGAACCCGGTGGAGTCTGGACCCCGTAATTTGCAGCCTACTTATTTATCTAGCGGGCTAACCTTACAGCACTTGGCGCCCCGATTCCCAATACTAAGGCAAGCCTCGTGTAACATATTTGACACACTAAATGGTCTGCAGCGTGGTTGATTACCGCCTTGTGGGGGGATACATAAAAATATGGCAATGCTTTTTCCCCGCTATAACGAGTAATTAGAGTCTAGTGCACTTCGAGCCTGAATCGCAGCGCTTTTAACTTCGAATTTCCTAGCTTAAGAGCCTAAACCAATTGCGCCACGTTCGTTTTAAAGAATAAGAATAATTTCTCTGGCGTCTCGACGTGACTTCGAGTCATGGGCCTACTATTCGTGAACGCATGCAAGTAAAAAGAACCTCAAGCTCCATGTATTTTAGAGCGCTGCTAGACAGACCCTTAAAGGCGTTGCAATTCAGCAATATGACTCGCCGGAAGATGCGGGCTCATAAGACTCTGGCGTATAACCGGCGAAAGGCGGAAGACATTACTATGACAACTCTTTTAAAAAATAGGTTTAAAATCTCTCTTATCCGACCAACCATGTTCTTAGTATAACATAGCTAATTCCATTCATGGTAACGCGCTGCCGAAGTGTTACAGTGGAATTGTTATTGAGTGCTGTCTTATCGCCTTTCGTCGGATATCTCCCCACGTAGTTGACACAAAAATTCACGCACTTTCAACTGACCGTCTAACAACTCCTCGAATAATAACTTGTTAGTTTCAACAGATAGGTATATACGGAAAACTCCAGGCTGTTGTTAATTATTCCCTTTACGTAAATAGAATTTTACCCATTTTTATATGTTATGTTTTCATATAAAAAGTCGTCTGTAAAATCTCCAGATCATTTGGGACGCCACGAATTTTTGTGTCAACCACCTGCTCCCCATATCACCCCCCTGTTCTGGTATACAGGAGATCAAAACCGAGATCTGGTCTCGATGCGACCAGCAATTTTTAAGACCCATCTCGAGTGCGTTTCGCCTTGGTCATTGTTCTAGCCAACCTTTCCCCAGAGTAAAGAGATGCTAGAATGAAGCTAAGAGCCTAAATGGTAACCCTCTTAACCCTCTGATTTCGGGGCTAGGGGCCTAATTTTACGCACCTCTGGGCACAAATAACCCACTCAAGACGCTAAATAGAGAATCTAGGCCATTTTAGATGCAATTTGCGTTAGCTCTGTCCACAATGAGTTATACTGACTCGTGGCAATGTATCTTTGGCCCGGAGTTATCAGAGTTCCTAGATGGCCTAGATCAGCAGCAGAATTGGAAGAAAATGGTGACATGTAAGCCACTGCGAGTGACAGTGGCTAATAACGCACATCACGATTCGTGAGGTCTTAAAACGACGAATCCATCCAAATCCATCCATCGGGGGAATTAAATACGGATAATTCATCATATCAAGAGCAGACTCGACGCGTAGCGACTACTTTCGCGATGATTCGGCCCATTATCCATGAGAGATTCAGTTACAGTATCCTGACGAATAAAGCCCAAATCTTAAGATACGAGCATGGAGTCTTCGCCATCTTCGCCGTTAACGGAGGAAGTGTTGGGTTGAGAGTTCAATCCATCTTCGAACGAAGCCATCATCACAATAACCAGAGCGGTTACATACGAATAGCTTCAGAACAAGAATTTTTAGTAGCATGACGTATCTTTTGTCAACTACCTTGGCTGGCTTGTAATTCGATCGAGCGAGGTTGATACGGGGAAAAGAACGTGCGGGGCCGCGACGCTAAAAGTATGCTAATAAGTGGAACTCTTCCTAGACTCGCACTACGATCAACCCTAGATCGTGAAAACGGTATAGCTCATGAAGCCGATCAATACCTAGACGTCATGACAGCGAAGCTTTTGCGATGCGGTCACGTGACCTCAGAAACTAAATCCAAATTTCCCCTAGCTGGCGATAGCACCTAGACCTAGACAATAACAACATTTGCTGCCCGAATTTCCTATTTCTTTCTAGCCCCAACACTCCTTCAAAGCCGTAACTCCATGGACACTACACACAGTAATAGCAAACCCATTGCCAAGCGAAATGATGCAAGAGGCCGACTTAAATTCGGAGATCTCCAGATCTGTGATATGCGAACCATAACGCTATGCGCACTTATGCGTGTGCTAGAATAATCCTCTTGGCAGCGTATCACGAAACTAGTCTATGTCTCGGCGGCCCCTGTACTGACCCGGCCTCGTTCAGAGGCCTTACGCATACGCACAAGTCGCTTGGCTAACGAAAATTAGAATGGCAAGCCAGCCTTATTGGAACGTAGAGCTGTGTCCCTCAAGGCAAATCGCCGTGTCAAGAACGCAGCATACGAGGTATTCGGCTTCGCCGAGGATCGCCAACATGACCTGTCGTAATTCGACAGAAGGCGGTAAGGAATTGCCACAACACGATGGACGGGCAGGCCGAAAGTTTATACTAGTGATCCCAAATTCATTTGTATACAGAAGACATCTCCCTTTATGATAACAGCCCCTAGGTGCTAATATGTATGTGGCTTGCTGTAGGTGATGCTTTAAGGCCTTTCGTCAGATAGAGCCGAAGGGGCTTCTGACATCGGCCCATTAATATTTTAGTTTCATTCAAGGATTACCGAATACTCTCCCTCAAATCCCGAACAGCTTCCAACATCTTCGAAGATATAGGATGCAAGGCTCATGCCATGGGCTGGAGATCACAGCAGGAAGGGAGTCTACGAAGGCGGCGTCCATATATAGATGATGGGCAGGCAGCATTCCATTAGGCTATTGGATGGAACATTGTCTATCGGCAAAGGGATACCGCCATATTGCGATGTATTAGTCTCCAGGCATCTTCGGGTAACTGATCACTTCATATTCAGGACCTCCCTTAACTCTAGGCGGTCGCATATTTGAGAGATAGCCAATCTACAAGTGTCTTACAGTCCACAGTACGTCGAAATAATCTCGTTCGCGATGGATATGAGACCCTGACATCACACTCTGAAGCATATACGGCTGAAGAAAAGGATATTATCAGGTTGACCTCTAAGAGGTTCTAGATAAAAAGGGAGGGTAGCGAAGCATCCTTAAATACACATAAAACAACTGTAACGAAAAAGCTGTACCGGAGATGCTAAGCAATATCCGCTAGTACCTGCCCTAACTAAGCCAAGGCTCAGCTGAAGGACTTAGTCTTCAGCTGGGTCTGACAATGGAGCTGCTTTCTATTGGGTCAATCTCGAACAGGGCCTGCCCGCGTTCACCGATCTCGAATATTGGTCTGTCTTATATAACGACTTCTCAGCTCCTGGAGATAACACGAGGATCTGCCACAGTTAGGCTGATCGCGGGGAAAGGTTGCATAAGGTGTGGGAAATGTAAATTGTCCTCCTTGATTCAGGCCTCTAGGGAGCAGTGGCTAGAAAGCTCTATGTATAATGTGGGAGCCCCGGAACAACGTTACTGCGGTGTGCCTACAGGTTACTGTGGCTTGATGACTAAGCAAACTACCCCTATTCTGCGATAAGATAAATATGTTGATATCGGGCTGGAGCACAGCACGATGGAACGCGAGAACCTACGCCGGCGGCCAAGCAGTCCACCGATGTTCATCTCAAAACCGGCGGGGTCTTCGGAAACGCCATGGAGAGCGGGCGTCCCGTGATGGATCAATAACAACAATGTCGAACCCCTTATAGAAGATCGGCAAGCCGAGCGGCTCTCCTTAATGAAAGGTTCGCGGTTTCTTTCTTTATGGAACGGATATGGCGGCAGTCCGATCGGAGGGAAGGATACAAGGGGGGCCACAAGATGAGAAGACTAGCTATGGTTCGGAGTGTTCTTGGCTACAGATGGAGTTCTCGAGGCGTAGCGTAGACAGACCTCTAGACAGCTGTTAGTATGTACCTTGGTTGATTGTTGTCGCGGCATCCCATTGCAGATGAATGGTGTCGGCTGGACAGAGAAGCGCTCCGCTGGATATTAAAGAGCAATGGTTTTGAGGAGAAGGATCGGCTTGCCGCGGTGGATCAGGGGATGAAGGAAGTGACTCGAACCCTAGGGGGGCATCTCTGGAGCCGAAGTTCGCGCCACGAACGAGTTATTGGATCTACCAGAGAGAAACGGGGTTCTGATGGGTCTGCAATCACAAGGAGGGACCTTAGGTTTAAAGCTCGTAATGTTGAAGGGTGCCAAGGTCTGGTCGGGCTGAATACGGCTGCCTTACTAACGCAAAAGATCGAGCCAAAAGAATGTACAAGGACGTGTGCATTGCGGACTAGGTTAGAGAAGAAGGCTGTCATTTCCAGTACACGGCTGCGGCAATGGCGACGGAAATCTTCATGTTTATCCCCGTAGGAGCCCTCATAATCAGGACGAAGGTACTTGGACGAGTTTCTGACATGCTACATATGCGCCCCACACGTAGCTACTACCTGAATAAGTAGAGAATGTCAGAAACCTCTCTCGCAACTTCCTCAGGGGAGCCTCAACCTACTATTCTTGCGCGTAGGTTGCTCGCCTACCTCACCAGAGCTAATTACTGGCGCCCAAGGGGCGTGGAACTGTGAGCTTAGAACTCCAAGCGACATGAAGGACACGGCAAGTGGTAAGTGTCGTTAGTTCTGCCCGTCTCTGCCTTCACTTCGGCATCTAGATAGTGATGGCCGTATTGGACATTTCTACAGCTCTTCGGGTAGCAGCGTCGATATCATCTTGAACTAGATCACGTGCACCAACGACGACAAGGCAATACTCAGGAGTGGACTGCTCGACAGGTTATCATATTGCGCGATGAGACCACAATTCCAATTGTATGTATCTCGTACCGAAGATAAAACTCAGTCAATACCCGGATCGCGCTCTTTTACGTTCGCACAAGATACCGTACCGAAAAATTGTATCATAAACCACAAGTCGGGATAGAACTACGCGGGCGCCCTTTGGAACGCATGCAGGATTTGCTTTCAACGTGCTATTGTCCATCTACAGCTTCCCCGGACTTCAAGGTTCATGATGTGTCACATCGGTGGACTATTTGCTATTTGAAACCTCCTGCCTTCGATATTTCCAGCCGCGATATTCACCACGTGCCGGTATCTAGTTCACGCATATGGAGGACCATCGTCCTACATTCTGATAATCGTCAAGGTAGAACGACGCGAAGCGAAGCCAGTCAGGTGCACGGTGACAGTCAATATCCGACGACGACCAGCGCGAGAAGCACTGAGTGGTTTGGCTTAGCTCTGGGCGTCCCGTGCTGGTCTATGGTCACAGACGACGCGCTTGCCCGTCGACTCTTGCGCCGTAACCACTCATTCGTGGCTGTCTGGGGTCGGGGGTCACTGATGTCCCGAAAACGGTTGATCAAAGGCATCCTCCGCTCGGCCCGGCGTTGCTTTTGCTTATGGGGGCGACACGACCACCAGCGCTCGGTGTGTCGATGGTGAGGTTCTTGGCTAGGGTAGGTGGGTAGCAGCGCGGTCGTCATGATCGGTTGACGCGCACAGCGGAGCACAGGCAACTCCGCAATGCAAGCCGTGACGATACGTAAGTACGTACGTACTTAATCACGGTCCCACTGCAGGTATGTTTTAGGTGAGTTTTTTCTTTTACGATAATATCGGATAAAGAGTCCTGACCACTACCTTTACGACTTCGCCTCCATGATAGACGAGGATCAGCGACGGCGACTTCTTTAACCACGTCAAATATTTTGGCCGGCGGCCCTTTCACTGAAGCCGTCACATACGTCGAGAAAGCCTCAGGCCATCACCATGTTTAATATATAGGCCGTTCTATTTATGCAGACGGGGTTTAAGTTACAAGTTGATTTGCGTTCAGTAGTGAATTTAGCCAACCTCCCTTTACAGGAAGAATCTGCAGTTAGGCTTTGCCTTTTACCGACTGAATGCGGCAAGAACTGCTATACCGTACTTCAAAAGGAAAACAAGCTCTCCGTCGAGGCGATCTTTTTATAAGCTGGGTTATTACTCGACTAATATTACGAGGGGAAATTCCTTATCCAGTGCTCAACTGCATTTTACCTACTCTGGTAAAGGAGCCTGGGTTACTTTAATACGGAACTGGTCAAACACTTAGTTTAATTTCCAGAGAAAGGGCTGCATGACAGAAGCGTACCGTTGAAGATAACGTTTCAGGGAACCGGTAACGACATAATCTACATGTTCTGGCCTAATAAGTCGAAGCCGAAGGAATCTGGGCCGAGGTTCCAAGGCCGCCTTCTAATGGCTTTAGGTTGAAGGAATCTGGACTGCAGTACTGAATTTAGCGTCATCTCTTTCCGTTAAAGGTTTGGTTATATCAAACCTATGAACTTCCTGCAACCGCTTGGAGGATATTGGGCTATAGGATATCAGTGAATAATGGGAAGGCTTAGGAGAATAGGAAAGAATGTTCCTAGCCTTTGTCACCTCGTATAGGGGTAGTCCCACTTTCCAGAGGAAACCTCCGGATTCCTAGGCGGTATCGTATACTAGAGAAAGCACCGTAGATCTTCGGCCGCCTCCCATGATGGCTTTGTTACGACAGCGAACTGGGATCCGATGCCTTGCAGCTGAGTTCGGTGACTATAGTGGATGCCGGGATCTGAATCAACGGACAACACTTCTCCGTGCTGGTCGATATGCTTGAAGTGATCATGGGTCTCGTCTCCCTCGTCAACATCCCTAGTCGGATAGAAGCTAAAATGCATACCCGTTTGAATTTCGTGAATAGGGCTTGAGGGCGGGAAGTATATGGAGGACTCGCCTACCAGAGTTTCTGATGACGTATATAGGTAAGAGGACTGTGTCCGATTGATTTTGAGGTCCGCTGAGTTGGGGCTTAGTGGTAGACTAGCCATTTGAAGGAACGTCTCTACAAGGAATCGGCATGACGTTACAGAGCTTCCGCCACATGGATCTCAGACTAGATACGGTAAAGGGACAGATCATCGCCTTTGACACTTGTATGAGGTGCTTAACAGAGTAAGGGTGGATGGAACTGAAGGTATGAGCTGGGTCCCGCAGATCAGGTCGGAATATCGGATCGGTGATATTCCACTGTGGCAGTAGGAACAGTAAGACAAAAGACATGTAGAAGATCCCCTTGACTAGCTGCACCGTGGTTTTAGATAAGACACTATTTGGACAGAAGAAGCTATTTAGTTTCCAAATATGGACTCTAAAGGTAAGTAGGTAATCGTTGCGCTACCAACCGTTGTGAGACAGCAATGAAGAGATGCGAGGCAGCGGTCTTGACAGTAAGAGCACGCCTCCATCCTATCATCATAGGCACAATCTCCAGGCGAAGCCGTCGCCTACATAACTCCTGATTCGAAACTGTAAGAAGATCCTCCATCATGCCGGATGACCCGGAGTTGGCATAGTAGCTTGCCTGGCGAGTAGCAAGTGAGGTTACCAAGATGCACGGACCCACACTAAGAATATCTTGGGTATTTGAACACATAACTCTCCTGATTCCGACATAGTGGTCATTGAAAACGCTGCGCTTGCTTTAATAGAAACTCGAAAATCCCGTAGGAGGGCTTGCGACGTCGATTGACGGCATCTTGCGCAGCGAATGCCTACCGGCAGCAGCTACCTACAAGATTTTGTGGGCCAGCTGAACGTAAGGCGACCCGCCGCCAAGCCTCGGAAGGTCGCTGCTGACATGTAGGCTTAGGGCGGGCAGCAACCGGAGCTGAGAGAGCAGCTGCTCTGCCAACAGGCGGTCTGACCACCGAGAAAACGAGGGCGACTGGGACGAGCAGTACCGCACTAGTATAGCCACTTCTGGCGAGGCCAGTCCCTTTGTGATTATGGGGTTTTGGGGTCGAAACTCGTCGGGGATGAGGGGGGTTTTGGGAGGATAACTGTTCCTCATCAGGCCCCTAGGAGGCCCCACTTCCAAGGTTGATACGTGCAATCCCTATCGCAACTCCTGTTGTGCGGGTAACTGCGCAAAACCTTACATCTGATTCTATCGGCATTAATGACTATAGCCAAAAGAACGTTGTAGAAGACTGTTACTACCGATTCTCATATGACGGAAACCTTGATAGCTGCCCCGCCCTTATTCTAACCGCACTACGATATGGTGTCGCACCATCTCGATATCGGCGGGGCATCATGCCCAAGTCTCGCGCCGAAAACAAAGTATATCATCAACTCGATACAACCCTTTTTCCTGCAGCGCATGTGCGCTCGATGGGGGTGTGATTCGTCGCAAAATGTCAGATGATCGCGGTTTCAAGAGATACCACATATATCGTATGCGCACAGTTTAGGTCCTGCATTGGTGTGCGGAGCCTTCGTGCTGAGTGAAAAGAGGGCGGTAGACTTTGAGTTGTCGGCCTTTGAAATGTGAAGTCCCACGGTGGGTTGAGGCGCAATGGGCAATTATGAATCGTTGTTTTCCCTGCAAGTGCTGACCACATAGGAAAAAAGTGACGCGGCTGATGGGGCGTTTTGCCCTGTTCAGGTTTTCATGGTAGCTGGGTACTAGGCCGGGCGAAAGGAACACATGGTGTATGGCTACTTATACTATACTTCTGCGTCCTTCATCTGCACGGTGATGAACCATGCAGGTCGCGGTCCTCTTTTTCCGCCTCGCAACATCCGAGCTAGTAGCTAGGTACTGCCCCAGCCAGACGGTGGGAATAAGAGAGAGGCCGATGCTACATAAAAAGCAAAGCGACCCTCGGCACTCCCTTCAGCGCAGCCCATTAATACACGCAATTAAGAATCCCTTATCTCCCAATGGGGAAGGGATCAACGAGAGATGCCGGCTCACACATCGGAAAGCTCTCGCCAAGCTGGCCGACTGACTTCGCGGGTGACCCTGTTGGATGCCCCCGTCTATCGGCATCATTGCTGGTCTGCGCCTGGGGGCGTCCGCATGCATAACCGGCCACCCAGCCGCCATTACACACAGAAGAGTTACACTCACTACGGCAGCGTTTTCAAGCGCATGCATCGGCAGTGAGATGCGGATGCCGGTAGTGATGGTGTAATATCTATGAGTCGAGCATCATTGCTACCGATGTAAACCGACGTTCGAGATGGAGGGGGAAATGGATGCTGAGTTTATTAGATGAGCTACTTCGCTATCTATCTTCTTTTGCCTCTTATGTAAAGGAGCAAGACGGGGGGACTCGGAGAGAGAGAGAGAGAACACTGACAGAAAGAGAGGGAGGTGGGAGAGGCAGACTTTCAGCGGACTTTGTCCCAAGATGCAGTCAACGCACAAAGCTCAGATCAACCCTGATCCCCTTGGGGAACGATATCTGTCATGTAAGCCTTCGGAGATTAAAAGAGGAGCGCAGAGTCCGCGGAATAGGCCGTGACAGCTACAACATGTTCCTGCGAGCAACTCAACTCATTGGCAGCGTCTTTTGGTACTTGACATTTGCTCATAGGGTTGGATCACTTCGATTTGGCGAAACCATGCGCTCGGAGTTTCCCTCTCTGTCATCGAAGGCTACATAGGTAAGCGGGCTTACACTGCATAAATGTATGTATCGCATGTGTGCAGCGTACGTTGTGACCGCGCACCGGTAGTATGGCTGAAAAGTGAGTTGTTGAGCCTGTTAGACACTACTCGGGCATCACCAGCTGACGGAGCTTTGGAAAGCCAATCGAGCGCCTTACCATTCATGAAGACGAGAGTGGTTTACTACTAGGTGGATTGCGAGGACATGGTTTGTGTAGCCTCGGCTAGGAATATTTAGGTACGTGATAATGACGACGGGTCGATAGGTACCTACATATAGAGAAGATAGTGGATGTGACCGTGACCGCGTGATTGCGTGATGTGATATCTTCTAAAGCAAAACGCATACGGACGTACTTAGTCTCTATACATTGGCGGCGCAACGGTCGGGAGTTTTTCTCTCCTGGCAAGCATCTACCTCGGCCAATAAGTATATAGGAATATGATAGAGCTGTATGAACAACCTGTCAGTCGGCCTTGTTCATGATAGGCCTTCCTTGGGGAACTCACAAGTGGTAGCAACACATGCTCTCTTAAGTCGTACCATTCGCTGAGCATAGAGTCTCGTTGCAATCTACAGATCCCCAGGATAAACACCTGCATACTCGGTAACCTTGCCCGTCAACCGAGGATTGCAAGGAATAGCATGGCTCGCCAGTTACAGCATCGCGTTCGCTAGATGGTACCTTCACCCAACCGTTAGGCAACTGGTCGACCACCTTTGACCTTGGGGCGGGATGCCCTTCACCTCGAGACCTTCCTACGTAACATCGCCGATTAAGCGTCCAGGACAGCTCGTCCTAGTGCTGGTACATACTGAGGTAAAGTACTATGGATGGCTTCTCTTGTGAATGTGTCTCTGTGCAATATCAATCACGGAGTGATCGACCGCATTGCATTGCATTGCCTTACTTGACTCACAACTTCCAGTATCGAATATCGACGATCTCCAACAGCTCGACAGCACCCCCCAGATCTGGTATAGGTTCTCGATAGGCTTACCTGCCGTTCTCACAATCGCACTTGTGCGCTCAGGCGCAGTGAGTTATGTTTCCCCTAGCGCTGTTGCACTTTCACTATTTTGTACTTGCTGGACCGAGTAAGAAGGGTGTCGTCGTTCAAGAACGAACGGAGATACTGGCACGAACTGGTTTAGCTTGCCAACCTGAAGCGTTTCGAGGCTAGCACCTGGTCGATCCTTCGACTGCTGGAAAGCCAGCTTGGTCAACTCCCCCGCCAGGGAAGTGCTCGGTCGGCTATGGTACTTCATTGGAGGGCTCCGAGGGCTTCCAAGAACTACAGCCAACCTAGCGCTGGGTACCTATGTACCTCGTAGGGTTAGCAGGGAAGGGAAATAACCCTGCTGTAGGGTAGCGCTCGGGTATCCACTTGCCTCAATTAAACCCCCCCAGCACAGAACATGCTAATAACTGAATGCGTCAATGCTTTTGACTATTTCCCTCAGAGCTGAAGTTTGTCAGTCCGGCAAGCTGAAACGGGGACAAGGCGCGCGGCGCAGAGGCTATCCGACGTATTTGCCGGGCTTATTAAGCCCGGACTCCACTGACGACCTCGGGTGTTTGATGACGCCTGAGATCATAAAAGACGGTGTATACCCTTGATAAGGCATAACTCTGCCGGAAATCCATAATTGACTGACATCAACAACAGATCCAGATATAGAACGTTGAACGCTATTTCAACTTAAGGGCGGAATTATTGCGCACTTCTATGTATAAGGATAAGTTGAGTATGCCCCCACACGCCCCCCTATAGGTACACTGCCGACCTTGAAGTTACCTCCATTTACTACGTACATACTCCCAAGACCAGATTCGAAATCGCTTTGGCGCCGGCTCTCTTGTACGGAGGGCGTACGTAATAAGGAATCATCCAATCGCCATCCTTCCGCATTGTGTCCTTTCTGGAGAGGATTTCCCAGAACCAAGACTCGATCATGTCGTACGTGTTCATTCTTTCCTCTACGAGTATTACTTTTCCGCCCTGGCGCTCTGCCCTTTCCCCCTCCCGAGATACGGACTCCTTATTGGTCTGTTGCCCCCTGCTCTGCCGGTACCGGACCCGTACCCAGCCACTTATTAGACCGTTTTTACAAGAGCGCTGAAGCTGCGGCGAGGCTAGGGTGTCAAAGTAACATCGGCATACAAGTTAAGTACAGCCCGTACACGGGTACTATGTAGTTACAGCATGCCGGAACGATGCTTTACCCGCACAAGTACACATTCAGCTGATTGCACCTGCTGAAAGCTAGGGTTGCCTGCGCTTGCGCACTAGCTTTGACACTCCCTTGCGAATCCACACCCCCCCGAGAAAACCTTGCCATAGCTAGCCCGCCTTCCCTCGTGCCTGCTCTGATAGGCACTGCGGACTGAGCTCCACTCATGACCTGAACTTCCCGAAGTCCCAAGGCGGATCCACTTGCGACGTATCCCGACGGCCCATGGGGGCCATTTCAGTGCTAGCCCAACTGTTAAATGTATTGTGCGGATGGATGTACATGCACAATACGTATACATGGCACAGCGGCAGAATAGGCTGGGAACGGAGTAGAGAAGATGAGGAGCGGACAGCGCTCAGCACTCGCCCTCCGTCCGTCAGCTCCGAATTACCCTGTACATAGTAACCTGCCTACGTGACTCCCGCCCCCACTGGACAGGCCTGTTCGACGTTTGGTATCAATTTGATTAGTGGCGTAACCGGCCTAGCTGGTCTTGATGGCATCTCCCTCAAGTAAGTACCTACCCATGTATTGTACAAGTACCGTCATTCTTCTAGCGACCGATGGCGCTACGAAGGTAGAGCGATAGAGATTACGCAGGAAGTTGGAGCCCCTCTCATAGCTGGGCGAATTATCTATCAGCCGTCGTTATTTGCCTTAACCTGGACTTCCCATCATCTCCTCGCAGCGCAACCTTGGAAGTCCATCCTATCCTACCTAACTTTACCCTATCTGTGCAGTATTCCCCGATTGAAGGAGGGGAGAAAAAAAAGAGACCAACTGTACATACTGATACTGCTCGCGGATTGTTCGAACCATGGTTGTATTCCGTTATATCCTTTCCTAGGTGCAGTGCAGCAACGGCAATTTTATAGCACTTTTTGTTCTGTTCTATTTACAGGTCATGTCCATCTGGGTTCTTTAATCACTCTTTATTATACTGTATTGATGTACCCCGTGCTGCAGGGCCAATCGACGAAAGAGCTCTACGCCTGCGACGACGCCCGCTAACAAGCGAGCGAGTTGGGTGAGCGTAGCAGGTTTCGACAGAGGACACGGGAAAGATGGAGATGGTGAACAGCCATCCGTCGCCCATGAGGCGACACAAGCTCAAATTGCGACCGCAAAAACAGTCGCCTCTGAGCAAATCTTCCACACATGATGTTGGGTCATCCGTTCAACCGTCACGGATGTCGACCGAGCCACGCAGCAACACGAGCTCAGTCGAGCCTCGAAATGACTATCGAGGTGCTCAGAGTAAGATTCAATTTATAGAACGTACCCTGGATCTCGATGCTTCGGTTGCGCCCACCTATGATCCATTTTTGGACCCCACGATTCGAGACTTATTTCAGCAGCAAGCTGAAATTCAGGCGAAAATCGCCGCGCTGCTGCCAGCCCAGTACCTTCCCAATAGCACGCAGGAGCTGGACATGCTCCGCCATAAGCTCAAAGCTTTACAAGAATTCGCAGACAGTCAACGTGGGTCGTCTCCTTCATGTCTCGGAAATTGCGTCGGGTTGTTGCATGTTACTGACCCTAATGTTTCCTCAGGCTTTCCGGGCACAATCCCCGTTTTGTCGGATATCGAGGAAGCTCGAGCTCTGCAGTATAAATGCGAGTGCATTGAGAGTTACTTGATAGATCAAGGTATGCGTGAGACATTGGTCGCCTCTCTTCGTCTCATCCTTCCACTAACAGGCGGACAATTAGGGCTGGACTTGCTGGACCCAAAGTTCTTAGAGACGCTTAAATTGTCCACTCCGGACAATGCGCCGCCTGAATATGGCGCCTGGCTCGATAGGAACATCTCCTACTATGATCCAATTTTTCGCGGCTGGAGGTTGAGGGAAACTGTGCCGCTCATCTCGAGGCGTCAAGTTTCCTTCAAATGCTGGGATGATCGCTGCCTGTATTATATATATGGCTTTCCCAATGCTGAAGACCGCGACCAGCACCTGAAGCAGCATGTTACTCGCCCGCCAAAAAGAGATTCAAGCTTTGTGGCCGGCAGCGTCCCGCCCGCAATTTTCTCGGTTCAGCAGCCGCCGCAAGCTGCGGGTATCGATCAACATAGACCGGCCTCGCCGGCACCGGCGCCAGTGCCGGCACTAGCGCCAACGCCGCGACTTACAGCCTCATCCTCGTCCCTTCCGCCGCTGGTCTCTGTCAGCCAGCCGAGTGACCGTAGAGATTCATTGTTGGGATATTCCCTGACACCCGAATTCCCTGCGCAAACACGACGTCCGATGGAGGCTGAGGTCGATCCTTTGCTACCTCCTCTCAAGCGGAGTCGGGTGGGCCACTCGAGGCTTCAGTCTATAGGAGAGCTCAAACTTCCCCGAGATACTGGACCTTGTCTTCGCTGCAAGGTCCATGCTAAGCCTGCAAGTCTCCACCCGTTTCTTAGAGTAGCTTTCATTGACGGTTTTTAGTGCGATTCGAGGGACGACTGTGCATATTGTTCTGAGAATGCCGACCCACCCAGCGAAGACTTCTGGAAAGTGCTTGGATGCCATCGTGGCTCATTGGCTGCGCTAGCAGATTTGATGCTCCCAGGTAAGCCCGCGTATCTTACGTCCTTCAAGTGCACCACTCACGAGAATAAAGAGCAACTCTCTCCTAGGCAGAACCAGACGCCGATGGCGTCACCGATGGCAAGACGTAGGAACATGAACGAATACCTCGATCGGACGTACATCGTCGATCAGCCCGTAGCGGAAATGGTGAAGAAACATATTGATTTCGATGACGGTTTTTGGTGGACAGAAGACCTCGCTTCGCTACCGATTTCGAATCCCACCCTAGCTGGTTACCCGAAAGATCCGGTGGAGAAACCACCTCCAGTATTGAAGGTGCTCGCGGCAAGCTGGAACGCCGAAGGAACTCCATTTCATTTCTGGGAACTCTTCCGGCTCACTGGTTACATGTCGGAAAATCGAGAAAACGAAGCCGCGAGGTATCCTGTCCTCTACCGTGCCAAGTTACTGCTCAGGGAGATCCTATTATTCGACCTGCAACAGCAGGAACCCTCAATACGTACCCAGGTTAACGTAGCAGAGGCGCAACTCTTGCCAGACGATATCGATTACGAAGGACGAAACCGGTTAATCTACAACTGTATGACTCAGTTTCTGCAATCCTTCGAAAATGCGACTATGCGCAGGGTTATTGTGGAGCCAAAGGGCTGGATCGCCGTTTTCTTTTCGGTCTGCATCTTCAGCGTCGTGAGGACCATCCTGGCAGACCTGGTTTCAACTCCATCTCGAAGCATGCTTAGTCCAGCACAGGCAGGGTTGGCCATGTCTACTAGTGCTGCTTCCATGCATGGTGTCTACAAGGCCATGGTGAGTCTCTTTGCTTGGTCGGCCCCTATGATGCTGGATGAAACCCCTCACGAAATGGATGCGAACGATCGGGCGATTTTTACGGCAGCATCAGCGGCTATTCGAAAGGACGAGTGGATGACGTGGGGCATTCGTTCATGTCGGGATTTCCTCCTTGGTCTTGGCAGCGGTTACCTGAGTGAAGGGGCTGCGTTCAACGGTTTCTTCAGGCAGCGTACGCCGATTTATCGCGAGGTCAGTTACCATCCGCCAGGCGAAGCCGCCGCCGCCGGCCAACCCAGAAAATCCATACCCGAATGGCGGCCAATCGATCCATGGGCGAACAAAGGCGAGCAGGAGTTGTTTCCCGCCGAGTACAGCATGGACGAGGCGAGGCGGCATACGGTTGGAGAGAGCCCTGCTTTTGCGCGCGCAATCTCGAGGGGCCTCGCCTCTCCGAGTAAGCTCCGGACTACCTACCAACGCCCACCGCTCCGACGAGTATTTTGCGGCAAGTGTAATGAGTACCCCGAGGGATTCCGCGGGGAGCACGAGCTTCGGAGGCACACCGATGCCAAACACGCCGCCTTAGTCAAAAGATGGGTATGCAACGAACCGCAAAGCTCAACCCCTAACTCACCACAGCCGGTTATACCACTCGCAAAATGCAAGGCATGTGTAACTCAGAAACGCTACGGCGCGTACTACAACGCGGCGGCCCATTTGCGGCGAGCCCATTTCAATCCCCACAGGGGCGGCAAGGCAAGCGGGGACTGGCCTCCGATGACAATCCTCAAGGATTGGATGCGAGAAGTTCGCCAGTCCATCGATGTAAACAATGACAATGACGACTCCAGTGGCGAGGAGGATAACGATGCGAGGATGATTGAGGAGTTCGCATTACCGCCACAGCCAACGTACATGGAAGGCCCCCGACTTGCTCCTGCGCCACCCCCGCAAGGCCCCCTCCTGGCACCGTCGATAGCCCCTCCCCTGGAGAGCACGATCCACAGCAGCGCTATCACGACGAAGGTTGAAGACAACAGGAACCGTTGTCCCCATCCTGACTGCGGCAGAGTCTTCAAAGACTTGGCAGCTCATATGCTTACGCATCAGGAGGAGCGGCCGGAAAAGTGTCCAATAGAGACGTGCGAATATCACACCAAAGGTTTCGCCCGAAAATACGATAAGAATAGGCACGCGTTGACCCACTACAAGGGGACAATGGTTTGTCCGTTCTGTCCAGGGCCTGGCACCCCCTACGAAAAAGCCTTCAACAGGGCTGATGTCTTCAAGCGGCATTTAACTGCCGTGCACAACGTCGAACAAACGCCGCCAAACAGCCGGAAGATGATAATTACTGGCAACATGTCTCGCAATGGCGGCGACGCCAAATGTTCGATCTGCCAGACTAGATTCTCTACAGCACAGGAGTTCTACGAGCACCTGGACGACTGCGTTCTGAACGTCATCGTGCCTCCGGCGGCGGCTAAACCCCCTAAGGACCAGGGGGCCGCTTCCCATAAGAACGGTGAAGGTTCTACTCCGATGGGCATTCTAGAGGCTGATGGCAAGGCGAAAGCCAACGAGAAACAGGCCACCGCGGCCCCCTCTGCTGCCAGCAGTCAGGCGGATCAAAGCAACGGCGATAAAATGGAGCTGGATTCGGATAAGGAGAAGGAGTAGGTCGGGAGTTACCTATGGTGGAGTCTAACAGGATACCTCTTGGGCTAGAAATTTTTATGTCGGATGGAACGGTATGGTACAGTTGTGAATATACGCAGCGGATACATAATGTCGTTGTTGATACCCACCCGTCATCATCGTCTTACAACCTTCCCTAACGTGTTTTGTGTGCGGAGACGCACGGTCTTTCCCCCTTACGCGGTCTTACTGATCATCCCTACCGAATTACTCGAGGATCGGCACCCGTCAGAGAGGCTAAAAACTGGCGCTGACAGGGTAGCTAGTATAGATGAGCAAAGTTTTTTACATATGCTGATACCGAGCGTAACTCCTTTCAGGTGACCTCACTACCGCTGATGGGGATGGTCTCTTCATTTCCTCCTCGGATCCTTCAATTCGGCAGCCCCAGTCGAGTATAACTTATCTAGGTATCTGAGCTAGATGGATGGGGAATTGATCCCAAATGGGGTGTCACCCCCGCAGCGGAGGTTGGAGGAAGCCTGCCCTCTTCCCCGTGTCACAAAACCCTATCGGACAGGGTTGCACCAGATCTGTATACGTACAATGGTACAACCAGACAAGAAGCACGTCGGCGCCGGCGTCGAACCCTACTGGAGAGAAAATTATTTAGTGTCTTATTGTAACTTCTCTCTTATTGTACCACTCTTCTTCGGCCTGTGTAAATCTTTTTGTTGTTTTCCCAAAGAGAAATAAATTAGTAAAGGAGCCCAAGCCGGCCAAGCGAGTCAGCCAGGCCAGCTGAGGCCAAGGGAGAACGATTCCCCATAATTCTTATTGGCCGGATGTCTGCTGAGGAAACTAGGATGGCTAGGTGCTGTGCCTTAGCTGCACACCGCTGGTCCGTGCCGCGTTTCTGAGTCTGGACTGCCAAGCGAAGCCTTACGGACCCCAATGCGGCGCAAGGGAACTTAATAACCCATTCATGATTGGCAGAACATCCAATTGCATGTCACGGCAAGGTCACTCTCCTGCTTCAATACATTTCCTCCCGCAGACTACGGACATTCAAGGGTCGAAAGGATGGCCTTACGCCACATAGGCTGCTTTTATCTCCCCCCGCCCCAGCTTCGACAACTTTATATAACTCCCGATCCCTGCCATTAATATGCCGGCGCATGCATTTTTGTATCTGAGCATCGACGCTCTGCGCGGCACACATACATGAGAATTTATGCATGCGTCCAGAAACGAGAAGTCGTCGCACACGGCTTGGGCCATATACGTGCAGTAGATATATAGGTATGTACCCTTGCGACTGAGAAGAGAAGGATGGATGTGCGAACCAGGTGCACGCGCTGAAGGGGGTAAAGCTGGGGCTGTCGCGGACTCGATTCTCCATTGACCGTGGGGCTCGTGACGTGAGCACTACCCGCCGTCTTTCTTTACCTATGGGTACGGGCTTTCAGCTTTGCGGACGGATGCCCGCAACCGACCTTTCCGGTTTGAGATCATAGTGGACTATATTCTCCGGTAGGTTGCCTCCACACCTCGAGCTTGCCG
Organism: Monosporascus sp. CRB-9-2; assembly: GCA_004155915.1. Taxonomy (NCBI): domain Eukaryota; kingdom Fungi; phylum Ascomycota; class Sordariomycetes; order Xylariales; genus Monosporascus; species Monosporascus sp. CRB-9-2. The sequence continues at coordinate 202,115 of QJOA01000027.1, read as the reverse complement.
TAAGAAGCATGGATGTGTGTCTACGTACCCGCGACCCCCTCGACTTGGCATGCATGACTGATGGGAGAGATTTAGCCTGAAGAAGTCAAGGCGCTCAACGTCCTTAACTCCTTGATACATCTGCACGTGCAATGTACTGTCCTCTAAACTAATCTACGCACAACAACACATACCCGCACACGCAACACGCACACATACATACTTCTTGTCGACATGCGCTGTGCATATGCAGTGTTGGTATTATATACGCCAGATCTTCTGCTCTGTCTTCGCCACCGCTGAATGGCCACCAGTACAACGGCGACCTCTCGCGGTTAGCCCGGGTCGGGGTAAGAGTATACGGGAGCGTCGGCGAGATGGGCGGGTTCCGCCTTGCGTCTCACCGTCAGCTGCCTTCAGCGCCGTCGTTCATACCCATCTCCTTGCACATGGGCATACAGCGTCGCGACCTGGCACAGCTCTGTCTTCGGGAAGCCGTCCAATGGGCATCGGGCCACTTGCCTCGGGCGGGGAAGAGACCACCAGCGTACCTCGCGCGCGCGCACGCACATACACTCGCGCACGCTCACTGCTACCTTACAATAGCCCACTCTTATTGCGACCGATTCTCTAATGGATGTTCTCATGCCGATCATGCGTGCTAACCATGGATAGGGCTCTTTGCTTCGGGACGTTTTCTGGCTCTGGCCGAGTCAGATTCTTCGTTACCTCTGGCTCTCGGCTCGTGAACCTCGGAAGCTAGGCGGATCGGGCAGGTGCTTCTTGATTAGATATCGGGCCCCGTACCGAAGTGACCTGACGCCAACACGCCCAGGCAATTATGAGGGATTACTGCTACAAGTCCGGAATCCCGTTGGATAGGCTCGGTCATTACAACGAGTGCTTCGGTTTAGGGGAGACGGCGTGGCTAACATGCTGCCGAGCTCAGCTCAAGCCGCTCGGAACTTTGATAAGCTTACCCATCTTCTGCTGATAGGCTTCTGCGCAATACGAGAAGGATCGCGGGTACTGCCGCTGACGGTCAGCGGACAATCATCATCTTAAATGAAGTTCCCGCGTGTGACAAATGAGCTGACGTTGGACCCTCTCTGAGAACCACTGGATGTATATCCCGTGAGGACAGACGCCAAAACATGGCCATTCCATCCTCAATTGGTACGATTAGAAGATGGGGTTGGGAGATCGCGGCATGTCTCGAATAGAGGTGCAGCTGCTATCCCGCTCACGGGCCGTTGGCAGCCAAAATAAGAGAGAGCAATGAGAGGGCTGTCAATGCCTGCGTTGCTGCTGGGCAGCCTAATATGGTTAGTCAGAAACCCGCCCTATCTCCGCAATTACTACGCTGGGGTCGATCATGCGACGCTTTCTTCCTATTCAGGTAGTTGACATAAAATTCGCGCACTTTCAAATAACCTTCCAACGACTCCTTGGACAATAACTCATTGGTTTCAACAGGTAGGCATGCACGGAAACATCTAGGCTGTCTTCAATTATTCCTTTTATGTAGATAGCATTTTTCTGATTCTTATATATTCTGTTTTGGCATCAGAATCGCCTGTGAATTCTTTAGTTCATTTGGGACACCGCGGGTTTCTGTGTCAGTCACCTGCTATTGCAGGATTGTAGAAGGGCGGCGAAAGCTGTTTCTTTACCTCCCCACATTTCTTGCGGGAGCTGGTTGCCGCTTGTGGAAGCCAAGGCCGGGCGACACCGTGCCGACTTCGCCCTGCGAGTTTCTGCAGAGGGACCCGGGCGTGAAACCTCAAAGGCGGGGACAGAGAGGCCAGCGGGCCGACTGCTGCCTGTGTCGTATTGGGGGAGTGTGGAGAAAGTCCCTCTGGTGTGGCGGAGCTGAGCTGGCGTTTCTTTCCGCCAGCCGTAAACCGCCTCCCGCGGACCGTTTCATGGCGGCCTCCAATGAGCGCGCCCATCACCGTTGCACTTCGTTTTTAGCTAGGCCCTTCCTTTCTTGGGCACCGAACCCCGGATGGACCAATCGCCGGGCGGCGTCTCGACCTGAAAGCGGACTCCCGAACTCCGCGCGATCCCTGATCCTGGCTTAATAATCGACCGTCTTAAGAGATTTTCCTTTCCTTTCGTACTTGCGTATGTACATAGTAAGAACATAGGTAGGCCATTAGGGGAGGTGACCCGTCGCCTTTTCCTGCCTGCTTGCTTGCTTGCCGGCCTGGTTGATTGATTGACGCCTCACCCGCCTCTCGCCTTGCATAGGTAGCTTATTGCTGCTCACTCATTTTAGTTCCCGCGCTTCCGGGTGCTGACCGCACGTACGATGTGCTCTTGGGAGTCCAAAGTCCGATATCACGTCTAGAGTTAAGCAGGCAGGGTGTGGCGAGATGAAGAGCCGGGGATGCCGGGAGAACTCGTCCCCCATTTCCGATCGTCTGCCGCGCAATACCGGTTTTGCTCCTGGCTGGTGGGTTACCCTCTGTCTAGGAAGTCAGTGCGGCGAGGCCAGCAGCGCATCTCGCAAGCATGGGGGAGTCGCGGTACCCGGTCGAATCTCCTTGGTATGCTTCAGCAAGCGCTGCGATGGTACGGATAACAGGGATGTTGTGCCGTGTCGTTGTGCGGAACCCTCCCTCGAGTTGGCCTTGTGCCGCGCGGTTCTCTACCTGCACGTGGGTTCGATATAGAGCGAAGGCGCCGCACATATAGTAGCTTCTCTATAGGGGGAGACGAAATTCGTCATTAACGAATAGCTTTCCCGCGGGTGCCGCGCTGTGCGAAGCCGTCCTGCGAACCCCTTTCGAGCTATAGAAAGGCTTATATTCTTGTGTTAAGCGCTCTCTTGCACCGCTAAGCTAACCCTGATTAGGATCTTATTTCCTGGGGCCTACGTGTGGTAGGTGGAGAAGATACAGCTGGCTAGTTGGTGTGCGAGAGAGCTCTAAGAAGGATTCCTGACAGGGCGAATGTGTAAGTATACCCATGTCGTTGTCAGGTCTCTCCCCTCTCAGTTAGCCTGAAGGATGCCCCTGGGGAACACGGGTTTAACGGACAGGCGCGGCGGAGACGGACTCGCTGACAGTCGGGCTTCGAAGTCCTAAGTAACGTGATCGGAAGTTGGAATGTATACTAGTCGCTCCTGATAGTTGGTCGAAGCGGTAATCTATCTGTCTGTCTGTCTGTCTGTCTTAAGGGGGTGGTTGACCATCGTCAACCAAAATTTTTTCTTTTTTTTTTTAAAAAAAAAAAAAGAAAAGAAAAAAAGAAAAAAAGAAAGCCGCAACGGCGGAGTGAATCAAGAATGCTTAATTAGCTCCATACAATACATAGTCTCCTCTTCTTGCCGTACGCATAGCTCACGCGGTTAATTAAGGCTTGCGATGCAGATACAATACACGTACTTGATCCAGCTATCCAGCTATTAACGTCAGAAGCGAATAGTTAAAAGTGAATAACCAAGACCTAATAGCACCGCTAGACCGGAAGGAACACGTCGAAGCCTTTCTCCGCCCCTACTCCTTTTCCCTCCGATTGGCCTACGAGGCCCCCGGCTGAGTTCTAAGAAGACTCTAAGTGTCCTGTATGTCCAAGCCTAGCGGAGACCGGTCGTGCCATACGAGCAGGAAGCACCTATGCAACGTATCGCCGGCGTGGAGGAAGAACTCTGGGCACGCGGCGCATCGACCGTACTTTCCGCCTTGTACTTTGCCGGTGGTGCGTCGTCTCATCTACGCCCCTTAATCAGGAAAAACAACCTCCCTCATCAGCGCCTTGGGAGAAGGCTAGGGAGCGTTTCCTGCGCTTGAGCCGTATATGTACTCCGACTGAACTCATGCACAGCGAGCTGATGGCAAGGTGATGTATGTGTCTGGCTCGGCCCGTACACGACGATGACCATGGGGACTCAAGTCTGTCTGGAGTACGCATTCCGGGGCGCTAGCTCGATAGTCTCTTAAAGGAGTCTCTCTAAGGAGCAAGAATTCTCATGAAACATTCAAGAAAGGCATCGTTTAGAATCCTGACTGTATCGCATCGTCTCTAGCGCATCCACAAGCAATTCTGCCCAGATTGTGGAAAATTGAAGGGGCAGAAGCATCAGTAAACTCAGAAAGCAGGCCCGCCTAAGCATCCGTGCCGTTTAGACATGTTATATCGCCAAAGTATGCTTACGGACACCGGGATCTGTCTGCACAGGACCGATATCTCCCACGGGTCCCAAGTCAGTGAGTCAGTCTGATAGACGGGTTGATAAGATATATCACCATTCAGCATCATCAACGCCATTATGCATATACATACAGACATGCGTGATTGACCGGATTGAGGCCTCCCCCTTAGTTAAGCTTTCCCCTTTCCGGCATTCTGGGTATCATCTCATCTCATCTCATTTATCCGACTCGTATACGTGAACAAAGGAAACATACCATAACATCACAGATCACACACCATTACATCGCTGCCAACAGATGCCGACGAATTAAGCCCACTCATCTCCCCCCTATCGGCTATCAACTGCTCCCCGCACCTATGATTATCCTGATCAGGCCTTCGGCTTCATCGCGAACCCGGTCAGCACCCTCCAGCCGGCGCCGCAGCGGCGCCCCTCCTCGATGACGGCCTGCACGTCCTCGAGGCACTTGCCCGCCTCACGCATCTCCTGGGTGCCGACGAGGCGGCCCTCGGACGCCACCTTCTCCATCTCGCAACGGAGGAGCCAGCGCTCCCAGGCCCAGCCGCCAGCCAGACCTGCGACGCCGGCCGCCGCATCCGTGGAGCCCATGACAAGAGCGTCGAGCTCGACGGTGCGTCCGCCCGCGGCGGGGGCGGGGGCGGGGGCGGTTCGGGTCCGGATCTGACCCTTGGCGTTGTTGGTGTTCGTGTTGGTGTTGATCCCAGTCTTGGTCCCGGCCGTGGGCCTCGCGCCGACGGGGAGGCACGTCCAGGCTCGGCGGACGCCCTCGAAGCCGGCGCGGCCGAGGCGGCCGAGGAAGAGGCGGGTGGGCTGGGGGTCGTAGCCGAGGGTCTTGAGGGCGAAGCCGAACTCGACCGACTTGGCGAGGCCGAGGGGCCCCGCGTTCATGATGTCCGAGTCCTGCACGCTGAAGTCGAGGTAGCCGCCGGGCTTCAGGACGCGCAGGCACTCGGCGAGGGCGCCCTCCCACTCGTCGGTGCCGTTCTCGCCCACGAACTTAAGGATCGAGTGCAGCTCGCGCGCCGACACGAGGTCGAAGTGCGCGTCCGGAAACGGCAGCCGCGTCAGCCGTTCCACAGCCACCTGCCGGTGGTTCGGCGGGCCCCGGATGTTCGAGTTGGACAGCTGCCGGATCGCCTTGGTCGTCGCCGTGTACACCTTGGCTCCCGGATACGCGATTGCGCAATGCCACGCCCAGTCGCAGGTGGCCTGGCCGCCGAGGTCGAGTATACGGGCGCGGTCTCCACCACTACCGCTGCAGGCGGGCCGCATGGACAGGCGCCTGAGCCGCTTCTCGACGGGCGCCGAGAACAGGCGGCCGCCGTTGAGGGCCTTGAGGGCGCCGACGTGCCAGGCGGCGACGGCCATCTGTCTGCGGGCCTCGGCCTCCCTCTCGAGGCGGATCTTATCGGGGTCGTCCTCAGAGAGCACGTGGGCGCCGCGCGCCACGTTGGCGCTCATGCGCTTCTTGGCTGACTGTGGCACCACGCTCAGCTGGTACTTGCCGAGCAGCTGGTTGCGGTGGGCCTCGCGCAGAGAGACGCGCTGGGCCTGGAGGGCCTCGAAGCGCGGGAGCCGGTGCACAAAGGCGTCCTGACCGCGCGACTGGATCACGTAGTCCTGGAACGCGCGGTAGTATGCCGACTCCTGGCGCAGCAGCTTCGACGGCAGGCTGCAAGGGACGTTGCTCTTGACGATGATCTCGGAGAACCGGACCGTTTTCTTCTTCTGCGCCGGAGACTCGTCAGATCCGGTCCCGGCTTCTTCGACCTCCGGCTCGGCCTTAGCTTTAACCTCCGGGGTCTTCGGTGTAGGTTCTGACTCCGGTTCGGCATCCTCTTCTGGCAAGACGCCACTCATGTAGGCTTTCTGGGCCATCAGCCAGAGCTCGGTCCGGTCCAAGTTCGAAAGAGCTTCGTTTCGTAGTTTCTTAGCATACTCCGGATCATAGACAGTAACAATCTCCGTCGCTGCTTCCCCCTCTTTCGGAGAAACCGGCTCAGCCGGGACAGGAGAAAAGGTCGGGGGGTTAACAGACTCAATGCGTCGGGCAGTAGGAGGGCCCTCGGATACGACGTCTCTAGCTTCAATAATCTGCTCTAGCATCACTGGCCTAGCGGTCGGCATACCATCCGACATAATACCCCCTACCTCCACTATTTGCTCCACCGGCGGCGGCGGCGGCGGTGGTAGGACGAAGCTACCGAAATCTTGGGGACGGGGAGCTGGGAGTGGAATGGACGGCAGAGCCGGTACTAGAGGCGCGGGCTGGTTCCACGGGCATCGGTAGAACTGCTCTGCAGTAGTCGATGTCGGCGGCGCAATGTCATCAGGGGTCATCGATGGCAGATGCCATGTGTGCCGAGCGCGAGGAGACAACCCCGAGAAGAAACCCCCAGGTGATGGGATGGAGAGTCTCGTTAGACCATTCAATGACTGCTGCTGTTCAGTGCTAAGGCTCAATTCCGGCCGCATAGAGGTGAATGCACGTGGGGTTTGTTGCGACATCTCCGGTACCCTCTCTTCAGGCACCTCGATGACCTGCTCTGGATGGAATCCCTGCTCATTCTCGTCGCCACCTCCGGATAAAGCTTGTAAGGTGGCTAGGGCAGCGGGTTGCAGCTGAACGCCAGCCCAGCCTGAACTCGATTCGTCCTCGTCAGCACCCATAATCGGCGTTGGCGGAGCAGACATGGTCGCCATCTGCTCCGAGCTTAAGCTGCCATCGAGAGATGGCGGGGCCGAAATCGTTGGCACGTCCTTGGCCTGCTGAGCCTGCATAAAAGACATCACTGCCGGCGACACCTCAACTTTGGCAGGCGGTGTTGGAGGCACTGGCGACCTAATCTTCTTGAGGTCGGGGCGGCCAGACCGACTGTTGACATTCTGCTCTGGTTGAGCCGGAATTACCAGAGGTGGAAGAGCTCGCTGAGGTGCCAGTGACTGAGCGTCGGATTTCTTCGGCGCACCGGATCGAGAGCTATTCGTTCGCTTCATCGAAGGGGTCCTCGAGTGTCTCCGGTAGTTGACCTCGTCATCAGAAACATCATAGATGTCGTCGAACTCTGTAGCATCAGTGCATACGCTCTGTCGATTCCATGCGTTCGAAGAGATGATCGACGGCGGATAGCTCTCGTCAGCAGAAGCAGCCGAAGGGGACTCAGGTAGAATAGGGGCCGACAGAAAGTGAAATCCACGAGGTGTCGGAAAGTGATCACTTCGGGGCGACAACCATTGCACTATCTTGTCATTTGACGACGGTGCCTGCATCCTGCGATTATCCGACTCTACAGCCTTTTGTTGAGGCTCATCCGGCTGCTCCTCTATTATTGTATTAAGGGGTCTCCCTGCCCGCCGAGCCTGCGGTGGCGTGGAAGGTCTATATGTAGTCGACGGCAAGATAAGTAACTCGGGCATATTGGTATGTGTGTAAATGAAAAAAGGGGAAAATGAGAAGTTGGAAAGATTAGGACTCGATAGGTTGCAGTGATCTAACACGCAGCAAGAGGACGCCCAGCGTCGATGTCGAAGGCAAGGATTAGGAAAGAGACGCTCCTAACGACTGGAATGCCTCGATCAACGAAGCCAAATATTGAAATAACGCAAGCTCAAAGAAGCCTAAGGAAGTGAAGTAGAGAAGAGGAATGAGGCCTACTACACGATCGGGAGCAACTACTTTTATGACTTGGGCTCCGGAGACGACAGAGCGGCTAAGACGTGGGGAATATGTTGTCGATCTGGAAGTGAGCGCTTGCAACAAGGGAACTATCGACTTTCGAAATATAGAATGGAGCACATCACGGCATGCACGGCGTGGCGTGGCGTTCTAACTGCAGGTTCCTCGGTAGGATGCACAGGTTCGCAAGCCTTTTTGGGCATGAAGCGTGATGACATTGCCAGAAGAGGAGCGGATGTCTTGGTGGACGTCGATTGCAGCAACCAATGAGGTTTTGGCGACTCGCTATGCATGCTACCGCCTAATTTTAGAAAGTTGTAGTGGGTGCGGCCAAAAAAGGCGCTGGCGCGCGCGAAGGGGGAAGGTCCTCACCGGTGATTGGCAGAAGAGTGCACGCTTGCAGGCCAATAGAGCAAAGGCTGCATGGCCGAGCGCTTAGCCGTCCAAGCTGGGCATCTTGGTCTCCACGATTGGACCAGCGCCGTTCACGATGAGAAACGCATGCCACCGTAGCTTAAGGAGCATAATCGAGCGCATCTTCTCAGCCTGCAGGTCCGGTCCGGCCAGGTGGTCTGGAGCCAATAGGCACAATCGTTAGCGGCTCGCTGCAACCCCAGAATCTGGCAGGTTCCCACAAAGCATGGCGCGAAAATCTGCAGCACGGGAGGTCCAATGCGAAAAGAGATCGTTTATGTGGCCTCCGCGGTCAGAACAGTGTTTTCCGACCTCCAATGCTTCCTATCAAATTCTTTCGAACATGCGTAAAGTTGGGATTCCAATTCGCTCACTCCCGCAGCTCAAGGTTGGAAGGAACTTGTTGTCAAATCCCTTGCAAGTAGACGTGAACTCATAAGGACTGTTGCCTCGGGCCCAACAGTAGCATCGGAAAACATACATAGTAGAGGGTGTTGGTATGAAGGCATGGCCAACGCAATGTAACGATATCTCATGAGAAGTCGTCCACTAGCCACATTTGAGAACTGTTAATGTCGGTGGTCAACTATGACATTCTCCTCGTGAGCCTCGGCCTATGTAAATGAGCATAGCTGGAATGCTGCTCAGTTGGCTGTGGGAGGCGTGAAGCTCGAGGAGGTAAGCCACGCCTGCGCCGCAGGCGCAGCCATACCCCGAAATTGGGACCTGATCTTGATGAGGTAACCAGACCAGGCAAGTCTGCCTCGACCAGGCTGCCTCGACAAGCTTTAACTGGCCAGGTGCGCCCAAAACCGTGAGACAAGACAGTGCACAGCTCCCGAGTTCTTTGCCTACACCGTCTTTCTAAACCACCATGAATCAATTTCGATCGAACCTCTCAATTGAGCTTGCAAGCTTCGACGCCCAAGACCCAAAATGGTTCCAATCGGTCTATCACCCAGCGATTTCAAGGAAGCCATCAGGCTTTCCTGGAAGCTCTACGACGCCCTCAAGAATGCACCCCAAGAGGTCAAAGACTTGGCCAAGGACTTTGCAATTTTGTCCGGCGTCCTGAATCAGATCCAGGCGGATCTGGACAAGGGAAGTGACTCTGAGATTGCGGCACATGGCGAACGGCGGATAAAGCTTCTCGAATCCATCACGGCCGACCTCATGCGGACGCTAGCCGAGGCCCAGACCCTCGTCGACAAATTCCGACCGCTTGTGACAGCGGGCAGGATGTCGGAGGAGGTTTGGAGGAAAATCAAGTTCATGATGTCGCAAAGGAAAATTCAGGGGATTCAAAAGTCAATCACGGCTCACATCTCTGCTTTCAGCTTGCTGCTAACATCGATGGGAAAGTAAACATTAAGACAAGAACCTTGTTGATTTAGAGGTAGAAACCTTGGAAGCTAACATGGGACAGCTCATCGCTGCACCGAATCGAAGATAGGCTTAGAGAATTGAGGCTAGAAGCCACCTCCGTTGAGGACGATTTTTCCGGCACTGTCGATGGTGTTGAGAATGGAGAGCCCATCCGCGGTCCAACTGAAGCATGGGCTGACGAAGACCATGTCGCGGGCAACACATCTCAGCAGCCTCCTGGCGTCCCGCCTAGTAGCGCCCCCGTACTGCACAGGCAGCCACCACCAACTGCAAAGACGGTTCTACTCGACCCTAAGATCACCGACCCCTTGGAAATCGAGGTTAATACACTTCCCTCCCAGGAGTTTCTTCTCTTCATGGACCGGTTGCCCAGCACGGCGCACGCGGATATCGCCGATATTATATTCTCAAACTGCAAGGTGACCTGCTTCAACTTTTACCGACTCCACGGACTATACCGAACAAAGTTTGGTCGTAAAGATAGCTTAATCGAACGGAAACTCTTCCAAATTTCCGACTTCCCTTCACAGCGTACTTTCCCGCAAACTGAGAACGATCTCAGCCTCGACGAGTGGACTAGCAAACTTGTTCACGCTTATGGGCGGATCAACGAGCCCGACGCGATCCACGCGTCGCACCTGTACGACTACATGTACTCGACCAACTTCTTCCGCCGCATCCCCCAGATCACCAGCCTGGTGGACGCATGGGGCAAAGTCAAGGTTGACGCTGCGGAAGAGTGCTTAGTATACAGCCTCGCTCTGTGCCGGGTTCTAAAGGGATGGGACTCGCTCGATCGTCTGAAGGCCTTGTGGGCCGCGATCCATCGGCCGGAATCACCTTTCATCAACAAGGCACTGCTAATGCCCCCCTCGTCTGCGCAGCCCCCTGCTAGAGATGATGGCTCGGCGGTTGACCGAGAGGATCACCGTCCATCAAAAAGAGCGCGGATTGAGGAGCACGAAGACACCTCGGATCAATCAGGCGGAACAAGCGAGACTAGTGGAACAAGTGAGACTAGTAGAACGAGTGAGACAAGCGGAACGAGTGAGGAGACCGGGGCGACGAACGAGAGTGGAGCGACGAACGAGAGTGGGGCGACGAACGAGAGTGGAGCGACTAATGAGGCATCACAAGCCACGGACGAGGAATCCGAAGTATCATGACTGTGAAACTTACAGCTGCTAGCAGCTCCACCCAAGAATCCCAGCGTATCAACCAATCGCCAGCGTCGGCCCAGTCGACATTGAAGCACAGGAAGGCCGGGTTGAAGTTAATTAGATACCAAAGGCGGCATACGGTGGCCGAACCTTTATCTGTCAGGAGCATGCATGATTTGCCATAATATATACGCATGTTTGGTGGGCCATTATGGAGAATCGGGGGTAGATAGCTGCGGCTGAGAGCTGACTAACCCACGTTTTGACCGTCCTCCGGGGAGTGGAGGGCTGGTGGGAAAGGGACAGGCAGGTCGTGGACACAAAACTTGGCGCACCTTTAGGACAACCGTTTAAACACGATATAAGCGGCAACTTCTTACTTTTAAAAGATAGATATATGCGGCCGACTTACGGCAGTTTTAAATCATTCTGTTTATTCAGATAATACTCTTTTGAACTTTTATATGGGGTTTTTTCTGGTGTTAGATCTGTGTGCAAAGCATTTCCTCTATTTCGGACACTGCGCCAATATTTGTGTCCACGGCCTGAGAGGTTCTAGTACTTACGGAATTTGGAGGCTAGATGACCAAGTGGTCCAAGTTCCTCCTTGCCGGGACCATGATGTTATCGCTGTACTGAGTACGAGCGATTCTTACCCTGTATTCTGCATACATGTACCTCCTATCCACGTAGGTTGGCAACCTTATGTATGTACCTAGTTCCCGTCCCGCTGCTGTGCCGCCCTGCTGCTGCATCATTGACATTCCCCCATTACTACCCCGCAATCTGGTCTCCAACCACCAAAACAATTCACGTCTGGGTTTCCTGGGCCCCTCCATCCCATCGCGTGGCCTGCAGTCAGTTGAGTGAACTCGCTCTGCTTGAAAAAAAAAAAAAATTTTCGGGCAAATGGCCGACACGGAGCAGCAAGATGTTCCCAGCGAGCCTCAGGGTCGACATGTGATATACTGCGATGGTAAGTCCGCTCCTTTTTGTTTTTCGCCAAGAACCGAACACCCACCTGGGAGTCGAAAACCAGGGGATGCCAGCAAACTGCCCAGCGTCAGACTTTCGAGCTATCTCGGTGGTAATGAAGCTAACATGACGTGCCACTCTACACAGTTTGTACTCTTCCTCCAGAGGTACGCAGGACGCATTCGATACCTACCCAGGCGGATCGCATCAAACTTTCTTGCTTTCCTACAATCAGAGATGAAAGATGCACCGTCCAAAACTGACAAACCTGGGGCCATCAGTACTGCGAATATGGCGGCACGGTTAAGAAATGCCAGGACTGGCTACAAAAGACCCACCCAGATCTCTACGAGAAGATATGGTCCCCAGGTACGGGACCTTCCCTCTTCCTCTTACCTTTCTCCTCCGAGGTTATACATGTATGGGAGGGGTTGTCTAGTGGTTAACCGCGAAATTTCATCATTACAGAAGCCCTAGAGGCGGCGACGGCCTCCCTGTCGGTCGAGGCGCAGAAGCGGGCGGCCAAGGACGCGCAGAAGAAGGCCGCGCAGGCCGAGAAGGCCGAGCAGAAGCAGGCCAGCAAGATGGCGAACAGCGTCGTCACCATCAGGCGCGTCGAGCGGAACAAGCGGAAGTACGTCACGGCCGTTTCGGGCCTCGAGGCTTTCAACCTGGACCTGAAGAAGGTTAGTCGATCTTTTTACACATGGTTCCGCAGAACAAACAGCAGCAGCAGCAGCAGCATCAAAATGCTACGACGGACGGTGCTGATGAGATTGCTAGGTGGCAAAGGAGTTCGGCAAGAAGTTCGCCACGGGCTCGTCGGTAACGAAGGTACCGAGCGGAGGAGAGGAGATCGTGGTGCAGGGCGACGTCAGCGACGAGATAGAAGAGTTCTTGCTGGAGAAGTATAAGGAGATACCGGAGGATAATATCGAGCTGGTAGACGATAAGAAGAAGAAAGCAAGCGCGGGTTGAGCAAGCAACATCACTGTTGAGCGGCCTAGGTGGAGATGGAGGGAACGGCTCGTCCTTGACATTAATCGATAACGAAGCCAGTAAAGCAACAAGAACACCTGCCGGGAACCCAGAGCCGTGACCCTAAACCTGAACCGAACCAAACCCAGACCAGAAACGCCATGCCCCCTTAATATGCAGTTTTCACGCGTCCGAGACCCCTTCACCTTTACTTAATACAGTAAAACATGCTAGCTTCTCGAATATTCGAGGTATTATCGTTTCCTAAGTGTCCGTCCGCCTGCAGCAGTCGTAGAGGATGCAGCCGGCTTCGCCGCCGTAGCCTTCTTTGTGGTAGCTGATCTTATTGTCCCCATGACTGTTCTCTTGGCTGGGGGGGCAGCAGCAGTAGTCTTCGCTGCCCTCGAAGCAGCCGTCTTCTTCACCACGGTCCCCGTGCTCCCCTCGCTAGACTCGCTGATGACGCTGACCTTCCGCTTGCCGCGCGTCGTAGTGGCAGCGGCTGTGCTGGGTGGCGGCGCCGCGGCTTTCTTCGTGCGCGTGGACGACGTCGTCGACCCGGCACTCGAGCTCATCGAGGATGATAACGCCGTCGTCGTCGCCTTCCTCGCGGTGGTGGTCGCGCCCCGCGTCCCCTTTGCTCTCCCCACCATGCTCGACAGCAGATTCGACGAAGACGTCTTCGTCGTGGGCGCCTTTACGGGGGACGCCGGTCGCCCGAACAGGGATTTCGTGGGCGAGGCCGGGCGCTCGATGATAGACTTCGTGGGCGAAGCCGGACGCTCGATCATGTTCTTCATGGGCGAGGGCTGACGTTCCCGCGAGGGAATAATACGTCGATTCGAGGATGCGGGCGACAGCACCTTTCCGGGTTGGATAGCCGCGGCGCCGGCTGTGGGGGGGCCCCGGTGTCTCTTCTTAGGGTTCTCGAGGGCCCCCTGGTTCTCCTTGTCGGCACTGGGCATCTCCTCGCTGTGTCCTTTCTGTCAGCCGGGGCGCGCGTCACACGTCCCCTCCCTCGCGTCATACGTACCTCAATCTCTTCTGTCCGCGCGGCGGCGCCGTCTTGGACAGCGGCACGGGCTTCCGCGCGATGGGCTGCGGCGGCACGCCGTCCTTGGCGGGGACCGGCGGGGGTCTCGCGGCGTACGCGGCGGGCATGCTGGGTGGTTTGGGTTGTTGTTGTTGTTGCGGTTCCGCCGACGACTTGGCGAGCAGCTCGCCCATCTTCGCCTTTCGTAGGGTGGTCGGGATACGATTAATACGCATTTCCACCCGCGAGCGAAGTTGCTGCGCCTGGATGTTGTACTGTGCCCGGAGCCTCCTGGCGCGTTCCGTGACTGCATCAGCGCGGTTAGCCTAGTCGCGGAATATGCCAGTAGCTACTCGCGGGAAAGGTTCTCGACGCACTCTCTAGCTGGAGGTTGTCGATGAGGGCCTGTTTCTGCGCGAGCGAGATGCCCATCCTTCGCGTCTTCTTTATAGGGCTCCTCTGCGGCGTCGATGGGGTCGGACTTTGGGATGACTGGCGCTTCCTTACTGGGGCCATGTTGGGGATATTTCTGAGGTTCGGGTTTTGGGTTCGAATTGAGATATTGCTCGTAGGAAGACGCGTATTCTCTGCAATGACGGATAAGATATCTTGTGGTGGCGTCTTCCTTTGGTCGTTACCAAGATGGTTTTAGATTGGCTAAAGGTGATAACAATCCACACAAAGTAAACAAGAGCAAGAGCACGGACGCTATTGGTCGCGACGGGTCAAGATCGCCGTTTACTGACCTTCGCCTAAAGCAAAGCATGGATATTTGCATATAGATCTGTGGATGCCCAACAACTCGCTAAGCGGGATATTATGCAATAAATGGAAAGAAAGTATCCGTCGTTGTCCATGAGTGGCATAAGTGCATGTTCTGCACTTTCTAACGTTAAAGCTCCTGTGGGTCTGGATACATACAGCGGTACCTCCCAAGGCTGTCAGTCAACTTACGTACATCGCCTTTCACATTACTACCACAACATCACCCCGTACAAGCCATCTTCACCTTAACCCGCCCCACGACCTCGTCCACCATTTCTGAGATTCCTTCGCCAAGATACTATTTCAACTGGGATTCTCAGCCCCGTATCGACCGTCAAGATGCCCTTAACTGCGTGCATGATAGTGGTCGATAACAGCGAATCCTCAAGAAATGGCGACTTCCAACCGACTCGTTTCGACTCCCAAGCGGATGCCATAAACATCATAGCCGATCACATCCTGCAAGATAACCCAGAGAGCAGCGTCGGCCTGATGAGCATGGGCGGCAAGGGACCCGAGGTTCTTACTACTCTGACGACGGAACGGGGCAAGATCCTGGCGGGTCTTCACCGGACGAAGAAGAAGATATCCGGCTCTTGCCACCTCGCTACGGCAATCCAGATCGCCAGTGTACGCTACTGCTTGCTCCGGAAGAAGGACTTATTACTTTTTCAGACGACCTGCTAACGTGTCCACAACAGCTTGCGCTGAAGCACCGGCAGAACAAGGCCCAACGCCAACGCATCATGGTGTTTGTGTGCTCGCCCGTAGACGACGACGAGAAGAAGCTGGTGGCCCTGGCGAAGAAGATGAAGAAGGGAAATATAGACGTCGACTTCGTCCTGTTCGGCGAGATCGACGACGACGTGCAGAAGAAGCTCGAGGCCTTCAATAACGTGGTCAAGGGGTCCGACAGCTCCCATTTCATCGTCGCTCCCGCCGACGGCAGACTGTTGAGCGACCAGCTAATTGCCACGCCTATCCTTCTCGGCGAGGGAGCGGCTGCCGGCGCCGCGGGTGGTGCCGGAGGCGGCGGCGACTTCGGCGATTTCGACTTCGACCCTAATACCGACCCGGAGTTGGCGCTTGCTCTGCGCATGAGTATGGAGGAGGAGAACGCGAGACAGGCCAAGGAGGCGAAGGCGCAGGAGGAAGCCGCGAAGAAGTCGAACCTGGAGGGCATCAAGGAAGAGGACGAGGCCCAGCCACTGTTGAATCAGCAAGGTGAGCCCAGCGGAAGCGGGAACGGAAGCGGCTCATCGGGAGAGAAAAAGGATGACGACAAGAAGGACGGCGGAGACAAGATGGACACGTCGTAGTAGGACGTGCATCTTTGCTGGCTTCACCCGTCTCATATGCATGGATCACGGAGTTTCGTGGACTTGTACAATTAGTTAGATCAGAGGCACCAGCAGTGGCTTGAAGGGAATGCCACCAATCGCATGAGGTGACGGCGATTCTCTTCCGTATGATCATAAGACAATAGAGATCTTCAAAGAGGCCTAATCGACTCCGAACGCCAACATATGCAGCTCGTGTATGGACGCACCCTCCGTACCGTCATGACCGACTCTCGGCTTAACTTCACTTGCCGGTTTGCCTTGGCATTCCGCCAACCCAGTCGCCATCCGCTTGCCTTGAGCATCAAGGGAGCCACTTTACACTTGACCAAAAAGCAAACTCGTCCAAAAACCGCTCACGCCTCCCTACGGCCCCCTCCTCTCTCCCTCCCTCTCCTTTTCTCTCTCTCTCTCACACCCTCCCCCCTCTCCTCACGTCGCTCACCGGGAACTGTTAATCTCGCGGATGTACGAGGTGAGCTTGCGCTCGAAGGCGTCGCAGCGGACGGGCATCTCGAGCTGGTAGAAGGGGTTCTTCATGACGTAGTCGGCGTAGAGGTCGTAGACGCGGCGGGTGACGACGTCGACGTTGGCCTGCATGGTGTCGGTGAAGAGCAGGAACTTGGTCCCCGTCAGCGTGTTGAAGCACTGCAGCCGGAAGTTCTCCGTCTCCATCACCTCGAGTCCCGACGGCGGCTCCGCCCGGCTCGGCACCATCGTCGCCGCGGCGCCCTGCTGTCCGGACGCCGCCGCTGCCGTCCCCTGCTGTTGCGCGGCCTGCTGCTGCTGCTGATGCTGCGCTGCCAGACGGCCCCGCAGCGGGTCCAGCCGCGCTGTTATGGCGTGCACGCTGTGGGTGGACGGGTGCGAAGCGTCAGCGTGGGTGCTCTCGCCCGGTTGGAGAGGAGAAGGGGGCCTCCCCCTCCCCCATAAGGCTTAAACGGTGGAGCTTACCCGTGGAAGGTTCCCGCGAGAACTAGATAGTCGTTTGTGTCCAGTTTGTTGAGACCTTCGCCGAAGTTGCGGTTGTAGATGAGCCCGCCTGCTTTATTGATTATGATGAGAGCTAGGACACCCCTATGTGGCGGTTAGTATTAACGTTTTTCTTGGTAGTTCCGGTTTATACTTTACATCGTGGAAATATGGTAGGACGATGGGGGATTGTCCCAGGTTATCAAGTGCTCGTATTTTGTACGATATGTCTAGTTCATCTCATGGATCGATAGCGGCCTCTATGCTCAGGTGTTCACTGAGCAAGACGCTCTCCCCTAGATGAATGTACCCAGTAGGTGTCTATCGGTACGTATCTCGCAGCGGCATTGAAGAGAATAGCCGGAGTTTCCCCAGTATAAGTACATACATATCTCTTGCGGCTCCCCGGGCTGCCTAAGGTTACAGGTCCAGGGGTGTATGTAGCCCACCTGGCCCGAGAATGCGCTAAACCGTGCGCTAAACCTTAAGCTCAGCGTTGCATCCAGCCGCATCCTTCTTTCCTTGTCGGACCTTTTCGATTATCGCAACTTTCCTCATTGATCCTCACTCATCGGCGACTCTCCGCTAAACCGCCCAGATCCATTCGCGAACGCCGCGATTCGGGTTCACTTTTCTCCTCGCCGCAGGGACAACCGCGCGTAACGACAGCACGCATCAGGGGCCTCTTGTCTAGATATCGCCCCGAGTCCGTGTTTACCGAGCCGGACCTCGACAAAGTCCTCCCCGCCCGCGTTTGAACGGAGAGAGAGGGAGAGGGAGAGATCGCAGACGACAATGTCGCAGCATGCTCCGACGTCGCGCCCTAAGCCGCGCCCGGCCGGCAACGAGGAGGCCGGCGACACCATCAACCTCGGCGAGTTCCAGGACGTCGAGACGCTGACGCTGTCGGAGGCGGCGCTGGTCATCAACGCGCTGGTTACGAAGCGGCGCAACGAGCGCAAGATGAATGAGACCGAGTACGTCCTGTCGAGTCCTGCCCTGTCCTGTCCTGTCCTGTCGGAAGGGGCAAAAGAAGAAGACATTGGGCATGGGTCGGAGGTGTCGTGTGTATGTGTGCGGTAGCTAATGCGGGTTGAATTTGTGCCGGCACACAGGATGCTCACCAAGACTGTCGACTACCTTGACGCGTTCTCCCGCTTCAAGAAGAAGGAGAACGTCGAGGCCGTCGAGCGCCTGCTGAGCGCGCACAAGGAGTTCCACAAGTTCGAGCGCGCGCAGCTGGGTATGTTTTTTTTCTTCTCCTCTCACTCCTAGCAATCGTACGACAGACATGACAGTTATGTCGGGGGGTTTCAAAATTGGGGTGAGGGAGACGAGAGAGACAAAAGGTCGGGGGGCTAATGTGGATCCTAAAATTTCAACAGGATCGCTCTGCTGCGAGACCGCCGAGGAGGCCAAGACCCTGATCCCCTCGCTGCAGGACAAGATCTCCGACGAGGACCTGCAAGACCTGCTGGACGAGATGTACAAGCTGATGCCGCGATGAGCGAGCGCGAACGACAAGCCGAGAAAGCGCGTCCCGCGAGCTAGTGCCTGGTGTCGACGGTCGGCTATGCCGATCGCTTTTCAAGATCGGCGGTTCTTTTCCTTTTCTCAAGGGCGAACGTTCCCCAGAGCCCGGCCTTACGAGGAAACCCACAGGAACAGCAAAAGCCACGATATACGATGGCTACCACCCATAGACCGGGGACATTAACGGAGAGGAACGTGGAGCTAGCTTGGAAAAACAAGGGATGGGGGAGCATATGGCATGGTAATGCATGCAACGAGACGAAGCAGCGTCTCACGGCAGGCGTTTATACCTAGATTGCATCTGATTCGGCGGCCAACAGGAAAAAGAAAAAGGGGCTGTTCAACATCACATTGATTGCATGCATAGGCGGCGTAGGTAGGGTCAGGTCAATTCTTCTTTTCTCTTTTTCCTTTCCCGGTCAGGGCTCCTGCCCCTCGTATAACCTGTCGGCTTCTTTCTGCAGCTGGTTCCTTTTTACGTTATCCACCTGTTTTGTCTTTTGCGTGCTGTTGTATACCCCAGATGAAGATTGGAAGACAAACGCACACTTATAGATAACTGTTTATGTGGATTAAGCATCCGCCTCCCACGCACGATGAAAATATTTTGACTATAAATGGTATAGCAACTCATTACGATGAGTTGGGTCAGGTTGGATCCCTTTACTCAACGGCATGTGAGAGTGACGCTATATGAGCTGTTTCCTATCATACATCCCCCCTAACGTGGTTCGTCAACTGGTTGCCATACCCCTTGCTTGGTAGTAGCGAAAATCTCCACGAACACATAGCTGTCTCCACGTCCACCATGTCTTCGTGCGTATATACACTCTGCAATTCATTCCCATGTCCACCGACACGTAACAGGTCGTATTCCCTGGTCCATCCCATTCTCACAACTGAGCCCAGCTAGTCACATACTGATTGTTCTCGCGCTCATCTGAAGTAGGGTTGAGATTTGGTCTGAGCTGGGATTCCTGCTCTTGCTGGACGTCACCAGACTGGCGGTCATGCTCCACGTCAGGCGCACGACCTTGGATCCTCATCTGCGTACCAGGGAAGCCGGGGGTAAGAGGTAGCGGATGGGCCACTCCACCAGTAGCGGTACGTCCGCTCACCGGTCTCAAGCATGCACTCTGATGATTGCTTGGGGTAGGACTCTGCGTCTGTGCTTGGTTAGGGTGCGAGTCCTGGCACGAGATGGACGTCGGTGTTGCCAGTTCGGCGGGCGTGGCTTTCTCTGGGGCAGATGCACCGTCGCTTCCTGCAGACTCAAGCTCGATACATCTTGGCTGTGAGTTAGGCCGGACCATAGTGATCTCTCTCGCAACAGCAGATCCAGCTCCAGAACCTGATCCCGGGCTCTCGGGCTCAGGAACTTCCTCCATGATGGCATCCCTGCTTGTCGTATTGGCGCACACCGGACGGGTCGAAGAAGTCACGGACGAGGGAGTGTTTACGAAAGTGTCAGTCGAGCTGGGATGGTTTTGGCGCACTGACGATCCTCCTGCCCGTATGTGCACGCCGGGTGGGTGTGAAAGTAGCGGGTTTGACAATGTTCTCTGGCTATTTGCACGCCCTAGGTATAAATATCAGTATGCGAGCGACAAGCATAAGGACAAGCAGCGGAAGCCAAAAAGTCACAATTGGCCGTTACGGGCCCGGAAGGATGATGACAGAGAGGAAAGCGGAATAGGAACTGACCTCCAAATTGTGCGAATACCCCATCGTCGCCATTTACGCCCACGGTAGGTTCAGTGTAGACAGTCGGCCGGCTCAGGGACATTCCCACGAACTTGTCATCATGGTGCCGGGGCGGGGAAGCGGCACGCACCGAAGGGGCACGGTTCGAACGCTTACGACGCCGGACGAGGAGGAAGAGCAGGCACCCGACGAGTAATACTGCACTGGAGCTGCCAATGGATATACCTATAATAGTTGGGGAGGAGAGCGGTCCTGCTTCTGTTTCGCCAGTGCTAGAAGTAGAGTTATTGACTGCGCTGGGGGAAGCTGGGTCCGTCGGTGCAGTCTCGGTTGTTGAAGACGTCGGTGCATCCCCGATTATTGAAGGTGTCAGCGCAGTGTCGATTGTTCGAGATGTCTGGGCGTCAGTTGAGGTGGTAGTTCTCTCAATAGTAGTAACCTTACCACCAGTAATAGTAGCTACAAGAGTGGTGAAGGAGGTGCGCTCGCCACTAATGATTTCAAAGGATGTGATTGTAGTAGTGATGATGTCCTCCTCAGTAGATGACGGCATACTGACCGGCGGCCCTACGCTTATCATAGTCGAGATGCGAGTGGTCTTCTCAGTCGAGGTGGTAGTTGTGTCGTCACTCATGTCGAAGTTCGGATGCTGCCATTCTATCGGATCAGGGCAATCGGCGCCTGCACAAGGATCTATAGAGCAGCAACCTCGGAAGTGGCTCAATGGGTTTGAGCATACCCACCATTTGAGATTATCTCCCAGTGGGCACTCATCGTCTTGGGCGATGGGTCCTCTCTCTCGAACCCCCAGGGATTCTGCCATGATGAGCTGATGGACTTGAATTCAGTCTAATCCGCGTGTAGGAAGAAAGTGAGGTGGAAGGGGGTGCAGGGGCGTGAATGAGGAGGGGATGTGGGTGTTGACGTGGAAATCACTCGACTGTATCACCCCAGGTTTGTAGGGGACACGAGTATCGAATGTAGCATGAATATCTGATGGGGGCAAGTTAGTGATGACGAAGAATACTGATAGTGATACCTTGCCCCTATCGACAAAATAGTCAAGTAAGACGAGTAAGAGATGTTTTTGAGAAGTGGGAGGGCCGAAACCGACGAGGACGGGGTGGCTTCAGCTGCTTAACCATGCGTGAGGTACAGGAAGATTGCCATCTGAAGGAAAGAACGAAAAATGGTGGAAGGTACCAGGCCACAAGGCTGAAGAGGAAGCCAAGTGCCCGAGTCACTAGAAAGTGTGTGGTGCTGTCTGGTACCTGTTCAAGTTTGCTATGTTGGGATGAACAGTTGGATGGAAGTTTGGGCGAAGAGGGAATTATATGTCCGATATGGATTTGATCCCAGATACTTTACACATTCCCTAAAAGGATCAGTGCTATGAGCTCAGGGTTTTAGGGAATTTGCAATGACCGTATACATCGGCAGCAGTGTGCCTAAGCACATGTGCAAGTAAGTAATGTGCACATAATATCTGATATGTTTCTATGTAGGTAGATAGGTAGGTAGGTAGATAGGAAACTGTCTGGAAAATACCGTATACAGCAGTTCGAATCGTATGTTCTCTGGCTTTACTTTGTTTGTCCCACTGTAAGTTTGCCATCACGTCCACGGTTCACATAACACGAGCCTTAAATCTTAACCGGACGCAAACAGGACGTCCTAATCACACCTTGTGACCAAGCCAAAACACATAAATCTTACTGGTTCATATATACCTGAAGGAGTATAAACCAGTATAAGGGATTTTGATAGCTCGACTTCATCCCTCTCCTGCATGTCCATTTATATGCCATACCAACAAATATATATATATCATAAGTGAGCAAAGAGCACGCATTATGTACGTCGACATGATTAAACGTGAGACAGCCGCGGACCGTGGACCATGGACCGGTAAAAGTTCGAGATCACTCATCTGGTCTACCACTATCTTCTTATAAATGGAAGTCACATACCCCACCAAAGTTGTGCAACGTGAAATCGGCCATGTACAGTCAATCATGCGAGGCGACGCCTTCGGTCTTGCGATACCATCGTATACCGTATCACATAACTTATCGGAGTCGTGTGGTTTCCGTTGGCATAGGTACATACATACTGCTGTGATAGTCCCCAGGCTGAAAGCTTTCAGCCCAGGTTGCGCATACCCCTTAGTAACTCGGCCCATGTCCGTGGGAAAAAAGCAAGAAAGAAAGAAAAGCGACTTCTACAGCCACGGCAAAAAGACAAGGGTACCTCGTTGACACTACGCCACTGCAGGGCCATCCAGGATCCCCTTTAGAAGCATCGAAGACGTATAGAGAGCTGTCCAAGCGGCCCAGAGGGCGGAAACAGCATGGGTTGAAGTCCCCTGGTACGAGCGTGCAACACAGTCGTGAGCTTCGCTGGTGCCTTTCGAGGCTCAAGCAGGGGACTCTGTCCAGGTGCTGATGAAAGAGACAGGCAAGCCGGTTAGGGTATTCTCGAAATTATGAAATTAAACTCGTCTAGGACATTAACATGAAAAGGGGACAACCTTCTAAGTTTCTGATCGACCGAGGACCTCGGCGCAAGCTGGTCAGCTTTACAAACTTCGTTTCCACCGGGAAGAAGATCATGTGCTCTAGTAACAAGACCCAGAAACGTCCACTCTGGGTTTAAGTGGTATTTATCCAGCTATCGTATGTGCTGGAGTTTACCATCATACTCAACTCCAATCTTCCGAGTCTCAGGGCATGCCGTTGTGCGAACAAACAATGGTGGTGACTATAATGCACCTCTGGCGGGGGCTCGATATGGGATAATAACGCTTCCAAGAGATGATTCAAGGATAGTCATAGTCATAATAAACCAGGGCAATTCATGTAAGTCTTCTATTGTACTCGCCATTGTAGTAGCCAACAGTTAAGTTCCCACCTTATGATCGTACTTGCCCGCCCTGACGACCTTCCGTGCAAAACTATCTAATTGCCATCATTCTCACAATTTCATTTAGCCCTCGACAAATGCTTATCCACCTTACTCTACATGTAACCAGCCTACACGACTAATCTGCAAGTAACTGATTACCTAAGGTTACTACCTTTCTATCATGTTAGCCCAATATGGACGGCAAGAAGGCGTTCCCAAAATAATGTACGTTTACCTGCGAGCAAAGTTTCGGGGATCCTTTGTTACGGCAGTATATGCTTTATAGGCATTGCTAACAGCTAGACAAGGGACGATGGCAAACAGGTGATCATCGAAATTCAGACAGGCGAGACCTTTTCCGCCCATGCAGACTTGCTCAGTCATTTCTCCAAGTACTTCCGCGCAGCCCTAAATAGCCCCATGGAGGAGAGCCGCACACTTCAGTTTGAGTTAACCGAACACGTCACTAAGACGTCGATGTCGTTTTTCGTGGACTGGATCTATGCCAGGAGCTCCGGGGCCTACCACTGGAGGCAGTGGCAAACCCACGAAGTCTGCACCGAGGACAGCCTCCTCGAGGCCTGGCTTCTCGCTGAGTACTTGCGCGTGCCCGAGATGCAGAATGACATCCTACGCCTCATCCACAACCTGGTAATCCTCAAGACATGGACAGAGCAACTGGCACTATCAGCTCGCGTCCTAACCATGGATGCGATCCTGTCTCACACCGGATTGTATCGCTATTTTTCCACAATGTGCGCGCGAAGTGTCTTCCGCCGAGGTGTATCTTTGGAGGACAGAGAGCGATTCCTTATACCCCTTGACTCGGACGGGCGCCTAGCAGTGCTTCAAAGACTGTCAGAGTGGCTGGCAGAATTGGAGAAAAAGAGGCTCCATGCGCTAGCCCGACAAGGGCACTCCGACTGGTTCAGGCTGGCACTAAACACCTTGGGGGAGGCGCATGACTGGGAAGTAAATGTGAGATATTTCATGGAGGAGATTGAACAAAAGAGGCCTCGGCTTCGTTTGAGTGCCACGCCTGGGTCTTGTGACAACTTGACCTGATATTGCTGTATCTACAACTGAATACAGGCGGGACACGGTGTCTTACCGCTGCAAAAATCAAAGAACCAGCCTTTATGATAATATCTACCTACATACTTATAAGTGAGTATACTGCTCTCGCTACGTATGACGAAAATGAGTTTCGTAGTCGTCAGTTTATCGAAGACCGTTCCCGCATCTCAAGAGCTCTTTGAGAGCTAACAAAGATTAGGTATCAGAGTGTCTGTCACAATCTGTTTCCCATGTTGATATGCACCGCCTTGATCTGCGAATAGGTCTCTAGTCCTGCCTCGCCGAGCTCCCGGCCGATGCCGCTCTGCTTGACGCCGCCGAATGGAATGCACGGGTCGCAATCCTGGCTGCTGTTAACCCAGACCATCCCAGCCTCAATCTCCGCTGCGACGCGGTGGGCCCGCTCTAGGTCCGTCGTAAAGACTGCTGCTCCGAGACCATATGTCGTATCGTTAGCCAGTTCCAGCGCCTCCTTCTCCGTACTGAACCGGCAGATGGCCACCACAGGACCAAAAATTTCTTCACGCCAGATACGCATTGACGGGGTTACGTCGGTAAATACGGTTGGTGCGACAAAGAAGCCCTTGCCTCTGTCTCCTACCGTAACCGGGTGACCTCCAGCCACCAATACCGCGCCCTCTTTCTTTCCTATCTCGATATATTCCAAAACCTTGTCGAACTGCACCTTAGAGACCTGAGGGCCATGGTAGCTTTCTTTGCCCCCCTGGTTGCCCACGCGACTGACGGTCTTGATGGTGTCTCGGAAACGCGTTAGAAATTCAGCATAAATACTATCCTGGATCATAATGCGAGAGGTAGCTGTACAGATCTGGCCCTGGTTGGACATGATCCCTAGGTGTGACCACTTGACGGCCTCGTCCAGGTCGGCGTCGGCGAAGACGAGTAGAGGCGACTTACCACCGGTCTCGAGAGTGATGTTCTTAAGGGTCT
Source organism: Monosporascus sp. CRB-9-2 (assembly GCA_004155915.1). Taxonomy (NCBI): domain Eukaryota; kingdom Fungi; phylum Ascomycota; class Sordariomycetes; order Xylariales; genus Monosporascus; species Monosporascus sp. CRB-9-2. Next base: position 177,085 of record QJOA01000027.1, on the reverse strand, counting down.
TGGCGGCAATGGCCATGATGCTAGTGGCCGTAGCAGTCGAACCGGTAAAGGCGATCTTATCGACAAACGGATGCTGCACCAGGGCCACGCCAGTCTCCTTCCCGGGCCCGTTAACAATGTTTATAATCCCAGAGGGGAAGCCGGCTTCCTTGATAGCTGACCGAGGACAAGGATACTTAGCGGCGTTTGCTCCGCAGCCTTGATAACGACCGTGTTACCGCAGGCCAGCGCGGGGCCAAGCTTCCACGTAGCCATTGATAACGGATAATTCCAGGGGATGATCTGGGCTACGACGCCGATGGGCTGGCGGAGGGTGTAAGCAAACTTCTTGGGCGTGGTGCTGATGGTCTGGCCGAAGGTCTTATCTGCCCAGCCCGAGTAGTAGCGGATCACGCCCACGGCCTCCACAAGGTCATTCTCCAGCGCCTCTTGGTAGGTTTTGCCTGGTTTTGATGTACATGTGAGCTTCATCTTGCCTACGAGGTTTGTGAAGGAGGGGGTTCAAGCTTCTTCTTACCATTGTCCCAGGCATCGATGGTTGCAAAGAGTTCACGCTTCTCCTCGATGAGATCGGCCAAGCGTGACATAAGCCTGCCACGATCGGATGCCGACAGCTGCTTCCATGAAGGATCCTTCAACGCCGCTCGGGCGATCTTGACGGCCTGGTCGACATCGTCTGTATCTGCCGCTTGGACCGTCGCTATCACCTCCTCTGTCCTATCAAGACTCTTATTAGCGCAGTAGGTCGTTTTGCGACGGGCTTGCCTCGAGGGCAATCCCGTCTCGAATGCACTTACGCAGGGTCGATGGTTGTGAGTGTCTTGCCGCTCTTCGACACGACAAACTCGTTGCCGATGAACAGGCCGGTCGGCTGAGTATATTTGACGCCGTTGGGGGCCTCGAGATCAACGGTGAGACGAGCCATTGTGCAGTGTGTGTGTGTGTAACGATGGAACAAAGCAGCTCAGACGAGATAATGGGAAGAGACGGGCACAGGCTCAAGGTAGCATACGAACCAGGCTCTGCTTGGTGTCAAGGGCCGGACAAGGATACGTTTTCGTCTAATCAACCCAGCGGCCGGAACTGCCTCTGGATCTGGGTTCATTATCCCCCCTCTTCGGGAAATCCGGTCCGCACCGACTGCAGGAGCTTTACGATGCCATGGCATGAGCGCGAGGAGCCAAGGGGCAAGGTTGGGTGGGGTTCCCCAAACCTACAGTATCTGCCAGCTCCACGCCTTACTTAGCGGCACCGCGGAAACCTTCCCAATTTTGCTGCTTATCAGCAGCGGTACCTCGTTTTTCTGACAAGGAGTACTTAGGCAAGTAGAAAACGCATTATACATATCGCTACAGAGAAAATGGGCCGTGGAGGTGCTGTTGCTTGGCTTGCTTCAAATCGCATGTAACATGATTATCACTCATCTGACTGGAGACGCCCCGGTTTCCACCTTTCCCCCCGGGGATATTTTTACAGTCTGAAGGAGTTTCAAGATGGGATGGATAGTTATACTCTTTTGTGGACTTGGGACAGATTGGCTCTGAAGGGAAGATGATTGGTTCTTCTTGTGACGGCTATGGGCTTAACCAACTATTAAACCTAGTCGTACGGTTTATGTTGGCAGTGGTATCGTGGGAATCTGAGCAATAAGGTGATAGTCACGTCTGGTAATAGCAGATAACCGTAGGTGATCTGGGTAACCAAATTATATTGCAAGCTGGTACTATCTAAGCTATGGAAATAACGAACGTATATATCCTAATTTAAAATCCGTTTGGATCCGTTTATTCTTTCGGATCTATATCATATAAATAAACTGGATCCTTATAAATCCGGAAATCCTTTCGGATTTATACTTTTTAAATATTTAAATTTTTTTAAATTTAAAAATTTATTCGGATTTATATTACGTAATTTAAAATTTTATATCGGGAATAATTTTTTTAATTTTTAACCGTTTATTAATAAATTAATCTTAATTAATTATAGTATAAATTTTTTTAAAAGATTTTTGCCTTTAAAAATTAAATATTTATCGTATTTATTTAATAAATAATTTTCTTTTCATATATTATTTTTTTTAAATTTTTATTCGTTATATTTAACCATATTAAAAAACAGAAACTTTATAAACGTTTGGACTAAAATAAAAAATGTAAATTTTTAATTTTTATATATTTAATAATAAGGTTTCGAAATTATATTTTATTTTTCGTATTTTAAAAATTAAAAAAAAAAATACGTTATAATAAATAACGCGGTTTATTACAAAAATTATATCCTAAAAAAACGGAATTATAACGATACGAGTATACCTTTTAATTTTTTTACGTAATATTTGTTATGACCTAAGGACTTGGCCTATTACCAGACGGTCGGAGGATGTATGGATATTTCCGGTAAAGGGTCTTGGCTCACGTAACCGGTTCGATGGGTTTAATGGAGAAAATGGGGCTTGGCGCTTCGAACCAATCGAGCTAGGGAAGTAACTCGACGGGCTCAACGGGCTTAACGAGACTTAACTATTGTAAATAAATCGAACCAGTTCGAATATATCGAATTAAGATAAATATATATATGCTTATTATTTCCATAATTTAAATAATACCAACTTATAATAATAATTAATTACTTAAATTACTTACGGTTATTTGTTATTATTAAACGTAATTATTTTTTTATTGTTTAAATTTTTACGATATTATTATTAATATAAATTATACGATTAAGTTTAATAATTAGTTAAGCTTATAATCGTTATACGTTATAAATTTTTGTTTAATAATACCGTTAAATTTTAAATAATACTTAATATTATTATTATATTAACTAATACCGCAAATAACGTAATTTAATAATTTTAAAAAAAAGTTACCTAACTTAAAAATAAAATTAAATAATTTAAAAATTAACTTAAGGTTAAAATACTAATTATAATAATTACTAAAATTAAAGTTAAAAAGCCCGAATTTTACGATAAAAAAGGAAACGTCCAGATATTTTTTACCTAGGCCAGGACGTACCTCCGGTTTTTAAAATTAGAAAACCTACTAAATCAAATCCTTATTATAGTAACTTACCTTATTAAAAACGCCGTAAATTAATTTAAGCTTATTATGCGAAATTATTTGCTAATTAAAAAGTCCGATAAAAAAAAATTATTAAAAAAGTTTTTAAATATTATGTTAATTTTGAAAATAAGTTTCGAAATAATTTTATTAATCCGGACGAAAAACGAAACGTAATCCAGAAATTTTTTTAATTGCGATAAAAAAAATTAACGTTTAAATATATTATAACATTTAAAAGTTTAATTATTAAAATTAAATACGAAAGCGACGAAAATAATATTATAATCGATATATTTTATAAAGGATTAAAAAAAAAACGTTAAGAACGAATTAATTAAAAAAAGCCGGATTATAAATTTTAATAAATATATCGCCGAAACCGTAAAAATCGATAATCGATAATTTAAAAAACGACAGAAAAAAAAAGGATATTTTATTCCGAAATTAGGTTATTTTAAAACTAATTAAAAAAAAAAACGTAATTCGTTTTTAACCTTTTACGGAATTTATTTAAGATTTATAAAATTAAAGATTATTTAATTTAAAAAAGGCTTAATTACTTATTATAATTACGGAAAATAAGGATATATTATACGGTAATATAAAAGCCAAAAACAGCTATAATAATAAATTTCAGCTTTTAAAAGCTAATACCGGAAGGAAATTAGCGATAAGAAAACGATTAATATAATTCGTATCCGAAATAATTATAACCTTTTACCAAAAATACGATAAAAGTTAAAAAAAATTAAAAAGTTATCTTAAATAATAATTAAAAAGGTTATTTTTATTAAATTTACCTTTATAAAATAACTTTAAAAATATAAAGGATAAAAAAAATTTAAAAAATATAATTTATTTCCTTAATTATAACGACAACAGAAAAAAAACGATTAAATAATATTTGACGTTTAAACCAGGAAATACCGAAAGTAAGATAAAAACTTGTACTTAAGAAAGCCCGATCGATACGGAAAGCTTTATGCCGTTAATTGCAAACGATATTAATACGAAATATACGAAAACCATAAAAAATATATCGTACGCCGGATTATGCGAATATAACGATAAAGTTTTAATTTTAATAATTAAATAAGCGACGACCCGAAAAATTAAAAATAATACCGATATTTGCGAAAAATAATAATCCAGAATAAGATTAATTAACTAGCAGCATTTAAAAGTTAGCCAAAAGGAAAAAATTGCCTTATAAAGGATTCTTTTTATTATTATAATTAATATAATTATTAAATGCAAAAAAAGTTAATTTAAAGGATAATGGAAAAATATTATTAAAAAATAATTACAAACTTATAGTTTTAATTAACGTTTACCGAAAACCTAATAAAATAACGCGCTTTTTAAAAAAAAATTTAATTATTCTTTTTTTACGGAAATAAAGTTTTAAAACTAAAATATATTATTAAAAAGGTTTTTTAAAAGCAAATTGCTTATTTAAAAGTTACATTACGCCGATAAAATAAATACTTACAGTAATTATAAAAACTAAACGAATAATTTTTAAAACGAATTATAAAATTCGAAAATAACTTAAAAATTTAACATTATTTATAAAAAAGCCTTAAGTTGGCAAAAAGAATAAAAATAAATAATAATATTTTAAAAAAGCTTTATACGTAATAAAAGCAGCAAGAAAAGAATTAATTATAATATAAATACGAATTAAAAAAAATGATATACCGTAATAATAAATTATAAAGCTATATAAGGAAATTATATCGCCTTAAAAGTAATAAATAAGTTATAGTTACTATAGCGAAATAAGGAAAATCCTTACGAAATCGAAAATGCCAAAAGTTAAATATTTAATTACGATAACGGATGGGTTAAACGCGAGATTAATTACCTTAAAATTTTCGTCGAAAAAAAATAGACCATTAATTTCGATATTATTTTAATAAAAAATTACGACATAATTCTTGGGTTACCATAGTTAAAGCAGTACAATCTAGCTATCGATTAAAAAATTAGCTAGGTAAATTTCGTTTTATTTTTTATCGATACGTAAAACGACGAAAGATTTTAATATTTAATTAGTAAAATTAACGAATATAGGTATAAGGATACGATAAAAACCTTATTACCTAAAGGGACAAAATACGTAGCAAATAAAGGGCATATTAAAAAAATACGGCGCATTATTATAAACTTTAAAATATAATTTTGGCAAATAAATAATAATTTACTATTAAAATTTAAAAAGTTACCAGAATAAATAATTAAAATATTACCAAAATAATATAAATATAAACGATTATTTTAAGAAAAGCTTAAAACAAAATTGCTACCTTATAACAAATAAAATCACGAAATAATTTTTAAGGATGGCAAAACGATTACTTTTTACCTTATTTATAACCTGAACCAGATAAAATTAAAGGTACTACGCGATTATTTCGAAAACAAACTAAAAAAAGGCCATATACGACGTTTCAAGTTATTAACAAAATACCTAATATTTTTCGTACCAAAAAAAAATGGAAAATTACGATTTATTATCGATTATAAACAGCTTAACGATATTACTATTAAAGATAAAACCTTATTACCACTAATTACCGAAATAAAGAATCGCTTATACAAAACCTAATAATTTATATTTCTAAACCTAAAGGAAAGGTATAACCAAATACGAATTAAGTTAGGTAACGAATAAAAAATAATTTTCAAAACTAAATACGGATTTTTCGAATACCTTATTATACCTTTTGGACTTACAAATACACCGGCAACTTTCTAGCAAATAATTAACTACGTATTACGAAAATACTTGGATATTTTCGTTATATATTACTTCGACAACATCCTAATTTATTCGAAAACCAAAAAAAAGCATATAAAACATGTTTACAAAATCCTACAAACGTTATAAAATGCTAATCTCTTGGTTAACGCCGAAAAGAGCACCTTTTATATACAAAAAATAAAATACCTAAAACATATTATCACTTTTAAATATATCAAAATAAACCCCAAAAAGCTCGCAATAATCAAAAAATAAATACAACTTATTAACGTCAAAAAGATACAAGCATTTTTTAAATTCGCCAATTATTATAAAAAATTTATACGCAACTTTAGCAAAATAATTATGCTATTAACGGAGTTTACCAAAAAGGAAAAATAATTCGAATAAATATTAAAAAAACAAAAAGCCTTTTAACAAATTAAAAAGGCCTTAACCAGTAAACCAATACTAATTATATACAACCTAAAACGGCTAGTTAAGCTAAAAACCAACGTTTCGGATTACGCCTTAAAAGTAATAATTAAATATCGAAACGATTAAGGAAATTTTTACCTTATTACCTTTTACTTTTACAAGTTACATAAAGCCGAATTAAATTACTTTATATATAATAAAAAATTCCTAACTATCGTTAACGCTTTCAAAAAATTTAAATATTATTTTAAAAGTAATATGTACCAAATTAAGGTATATACAAATTATAAAAATATTATATACTTTTTTACGACACGAAAATTAATCGGAAAATAATTACGTTATGCAAAATACCTTTTTAAATTCGATTACGTTATTATCTATCGCAAAAAATAAAAAAATGGCAAAACAAATGCACTTAGCAAACAACCTAACCTAAAAAAACCTAAAGTTAAAATATAACAAATAATTTTCGATAAAATACCCGAAAAATACTTACGACAACGACAAATTACTACGATAAAAAGAATTTTAGCCAATATATATTAACGTATATAACAATATAATAATAACCTACCCGAAAAGTAACGAACAAACAAAATTTAAATACCAAAAAAACTTTAAAAAGATTTAATACGAAATATATATAAATATTAGCTACATAGATACTTAAGGATCCACAAAACCCTAAAACGCCTATAACGGATATATTACTTTCCTAAAATAAAATTAACCGTACAGAAAATAATACGATAATACGATATTTACGCCAAGGCAAAAATATAACGACATAAGCCCTACGGAAAGCTATAACCATTACCAATCGCAAAGCGACCATAAAATTCCATTATATTTAACTTCATTACTAAGCTCCTTATATCAAAAAATCCAGCTACAAAAATATATTACGATAATATCTTCGTAATCGTTAATCGATTTACGAAATTTTTTTATTTTTTACCTTATAACGAAAATACCGATACAAGATAACTCGTATACATTTTTTTTCGATATATCCTAAGCACTTATAAATTTTTAACGAAAATTATATTAAATAAAAATATAACCTTTATTTTAAAATTTTAGCAAAAATTAATAACTTAATTTGGATTAAATTACAAATTATCCAGCGTATTTAGACCGTAAACAAACGGACAGATAAAAAAAACCAACCAAATATTAAAAACGTACTTACGATACTATATTAATTACGAACAAAATAACTAAATCGAGAAATTACCAATTATATAACTAACCTACAACACCAACTACCACGAAAGTATCAAAACGATACCAACAACTACCAATTTTAATTTTATACCAAAAATTTACAAAAATTTATACAAAAAACCAGCTAACGTTAAAGCAATTTTAACATTAAAACAATTAAAGCAACTATATACCGAAATAAAAACAAAATTTAAATTCGTACGTAATTAAATAAGTAAATATTATAATCAAAAAAAGTTAAAAGAACCAATTTTTTCGAAAAGGGAAATAATTTACCTAGCCACCAAAAACGTTCAAACTAAACGACTTAACAAAAAACTCGATTTCAAATATATTAATCCATACAAAATTACCAAAAAAATCTCAAAAAATAATTACGAATTAAAGCTATTACCGAAAGTTAAATTCCATCCAATTTTTTATATTTCCTTATTCAAGTTAACAGCAAATACGATTAAAGTTAACATAAAACGAAAGGAAAAAATTATAAAAAATGTACCAATTTACGAAGCAAAAAAAATACTAGATATACGGAAACAGGATAAATTTACTTAATACCTAATTAAGTAAAAAAGTTACCCAGATTCCGAAAATACCTAAAAACCCGCAAAAAACTTTACGAACGCCTAACGCCTTTTAAAAAACTTTTATTAATAACGTCGGAGCCGCCAGGGTTAAAATTCCAATCTATACTACCTAACGGTACCTAATCCGTCCCCTTAACATTAAACCAATCAGTAAGAAAAATGACCTGCGCGGATATAACCACCTCGGCTTTTAATTACCTTTATTCCCGTTTTAAACGTTCAAATTCTTTTATCGCTTTCGTACCTTAAATTCCCCGACGTAATATTTCGATCCTATGCCGTCGTAGCAACTTTTTTTAACTCCGAAACCGGGCCAAATAATTAAACAGTTCGTTAAAATGTTATTAAACCTTAAATAATTTTTTTTCAGCAAAACGTTTTTAAAGTTCTAATCAGTCCTTTTTATTTATTAACTTCCGATATTCTAATTCGGAAAAATTAAAAAGGTTACAAGGATTAATATGCTTAATATAATAAAAACATTTTCCAGAATTAAAGTAAGCCTTATAAATCTCGTTTTCAAATTTGCAGCGAAAACAAAAAAGGTTAAAAAATATATTAAAACCAAAACGGTCGATTCGTTCCGACAAAATTAAAGCGTTATTACGTTTATAACGAAATTGTTATTTTTTAATTCGATTAAATATAATAGTTAGGTTATAAGACAGAATAATAAAAAGGAAGGAAAGTTACTTACCAGATAAACAAATTAATCTTTAAGGGCAAAAATTCTGGAAAAGAGGAAATCGTATTATAACCTAAAAACTTGGCCCATTACCAGACGGTCGGAGGATATATGGACATTTCCGGTAAAAGGTTTTGGCTTACGTAACCGGCTCGATAGGTTTAGTGGAGAAAATAAAGCTTGGCGTTTCGAGCCAATCGAACTGGGGAAATAATTCGACAGGCTCGACGGGCTTAACGAAACTTAACCACTATAGATGGATCGAGCCAGTTCGAATATATCAAGTTAAAATAAATATATATATGCTTATTATTTCTATAGCTTAAATAGCACCAGTTTGTAATAATAATTAATTACCTAAATTACTTACGGTTATTTATTATTACCAAACGTAATTATCCTTTTATTGCTCAAATTCCCATGATACCATTACCAACATAAACCGTACGATTAGGTTTAATAATTAGTTAAGCCCATAGCCGTCACAATATTATTTAAAACTCGGAACGTATAAAACGTAAAGAAATTTTAATTAAAAAGTAATTATTTCGATTATAAAAAAAATTTATTATTTGTTTTTAATAATTACATTAATAATAATAATTTTATCGTATTAAAAATATCAAAATAATAAATTATAAAATTTAATTTTTAAACGAATTAAAAAAGTAAAAAAGGTTAAAAATTAAAACGGTTACGTAAATTACGTAAATTATTTAAATTACGGAATAATTAATTAATTTAAAACTTTAAAAAATTAATGAAATATCGTTAAATAATATAAATTAAAATTTTAATTTTAACGGCTTTAACGTTATTAATAAATTTTTTTAAAAGGCGTTAAACGTTTAAAATTTTTTTTACGGATTTTTAAATATTTTCGGAATTTAAATAATTTTTTCATTTAATTAAGTACCAAATAAATTCGTTTTATTTCCGTATATTTAATATTTTTTTTGCTTTATAAATTAAGACGTTTTTTATAACTTTTTTTTTCGCTTGATTTAATTTTAATTATATTTATTATTATTTTAAAAAAATATAAAAAATTAAATAAAATTTAACTTTCGGTAATAACTTTAATTCATAATTACTTTTTTAAAATTATTTTAATAATTTTGTATAAATTAATATATTTAAAACCGATTTTTTTATTACGTGTTTTAATTTAAATATTTTTAATAATTAAATAGATTTTTTTCCGAAAAAATTCATTCTTTTAATTTTTTTTAATTATAATATTTACTTATTTAACTATATACGAATTTAAATTTTATTTTTATTTCGGTATATAATCCTTTTAATTCTTTTAACGTTAATTAATATTTTATATAAATTATTATAAATTTTTAATATAAAATTAAAATTAATAATTATTAATATTATTTTAATATTTTTATAATAATTAATATTATAAGTTAATTATATAATTATAACTTTTTAACTTTATTATTTTATTTATTATTAATATAATATTATAAATACGTTTTAAGCGTTTAATTAACGTTTTTCGTTTATTTATTTATTTACGGTTTAAATACGGTAAAAAAATTATAATTTAATTTAATTTAAATTATTAATTTTTATTAAAATTTTAAAATAAAAGTTATATCTTTATTTAATATAATTTTTATTAAAAGTTCGTAAATATTTAAAATATATGTTAAAAAAATATATACAAATTATTTTATATTAATATCTTTATTATAAATTTAAAAATAAAAATATTTCGTAAATTAATTAATAATTATAAAAATATTATTATAATATATTTCTGTAATTAAATTTTTTAATATAAAAAACTTAATAATAAAATTAAATATAATAAAATTTTATAATTATTTAACGATTAATAATAATTATAATTTTTATAAAGTTTATATTGTTATATCTTTACCTTGACGCAAATATTGCATTATTATATTACCTTTTATACGGTTAATTTTATTTTAAAAAAGTAATATATTCGTTATAAACGTTTTAAAGTTTTATAAATCTTTAAATATTTATATAATTAATGTTTATATATATTTCGTATTAAGTTTTTTTAAAAGTTTTTTAATACTTAAATTTTATTTATTTATTATCTTTTAAATAAATTATTATTATATTATTATATACGTTAATATTTATTCGCTAAAATTTCTTTTATCGTAATAATTTATCGTTATCGTAAATATCTTTCAAATATTACGTCGAAAATTATTTATTATATTTTAACTTTAGGTTTTTTTAAATTAAGTTGTTTATTAAATACGTTTATTCTGCCATTTTTTTAATCCTTTACGGTAAATAATAATATAATCGAATTTAAAAAGATATTTTATATAATGCAAATATTTTTTAATTAATTTTCGTATCGTAAAAAAGTATGTAATATTTTTATAATCCATATATACCTTAATTTAATATATATTATCTTTAAAATAATATTTAAATTTTTTAAAAACGTTAATAATAATTAAAAGCTTTTTATCGTATATAAAATAATTCAGCTTGATTTTATATAACTTATAAAAATAAAAAGTAATAAAGTAAAATTTTTTTTAATCGTTTCGATATTTAATTATTATTTTTAAAACGTATTCCGAAATGTCGGTTTTTAATTTAATTAATTATTTTAAGTTATATATAATTAATATTAATTTATTAAAATATCTTTTTTTTAATATTTATTCGAATTATTTTTCTTTTTTAGTAAGCTTTATTAATAACATAATTATTTTGCTAATGTTACGTATAAACCTTTTATAATAATTAACAAATCCAAAAAATATTTATATTTTTTTAACGTTAATAAATTATGTTTATTTTTTAATTATTATAAGCATTTTAAGGTTTATCTTAATATATTTAAAGGTAATAATATATTTTAAATATTCCATTTTTTGTATATAAAAAGTGTTTTTTTTTGGCGTTAACCAAAAGATTAATATTTTATAACGCTTATAAAACCTTATAAATATATTTTGTATGCTTTTTTTTAATTTTCGAATAAAATATAATGTCGTTAAGGTAATATATAACGAAAACTTTTCAATATTTTCGCAATACGTAATTAATTATTCGTTAAAAAGTTGTTAATATATTTATAAATTCAAAAGGTATAATAAAATATTCGAAAAGTTTATATTTACTTTTAAAAGTTATTTTTTATTCGTTACCTAGCTTAATTTATATTTTGTTATACCTTTTTTTTAGGTTTAAAAATATAAATTATTAAGTTCTGTATAAATAATATTTTATTTCGATAATTAATAATAATAAAATCTTATTTTTAATAATAATAATATTAAGTTATTTATAATCGATAAAAAGTTATAATTTTCTATTTTTTATACGAAAAATATTAAATATTTTATTAATAATTTAAAACGTTGTATATAACCTTTTTTTAGCTTATTTTCGAGGTAATTACGTAATATCTTTAATTTTATCTAGTTTAAGTTGTAAATAAGGTAAAAAGTAATCGTTTTGTTATTTTTAAAAACTATTTCGTAATTTCTTTTGCTATAAAGTAACAATTTTATTTTAAATTTTTCTTAAAATAATCATTTATATTTATAATATTTTAGTAACTTTTTGGGATTTAATAATAAGTCGTTATTTATTTGCCGAAATTATACTTTTGAAGTTTACAATAATACGCCGTATTTTTCTGGTATGCTTTTTACTTGCTACGTATTTTATCCTTTTAGGTGGTAAGGTTTTTATCGTATTTTTATGCTTACATTCGTTAATTTTATTAATCGAATATTAAGATTTTGCGTTATTTTGCGTATTGGTAAAAAGTAAAACCAAATTTACCTGGCTAATTTTTTAATCGATAGCTGAATTATATTATTTTAATTATAGTAATTTAAAAATTATGTCGAAATTCTTTATTAAAATAATGTCAAAATTAATAATTCTTTTTTAATAAAGGTTTTAAGGTAATTAATTTTACGTTTAATTTATCCGTTATCGTAATTAAATATCTAACTTTCGACATTTTTAATTTTGTAAGGATTTTTTTTATTTCGTTATAATAATTATAACTTATTTATTATTTTTAAAGCAATATAATTTCCTTATATAGCTCCGTAATTTACTATTACGGTATACTATTTCTTTTTAATTCGTATTTATATTATAATTAATTCTTTTTTTGTCGTTTTTATTACGTATAAAACTTTTTTAAAATATTATTATTTACCTTTATTTTTTTTTGCCAGCTTAAAGCTTTTTTATAAATAACGTTAGTTTTTTAAAATATTTTCGAATTTTATAATTCGTTTTAAAAACTATTCGTTTAGCTTTTGTAATTGCTATAAATATTTGTTTTGTCGGCGTAACGTAATTTCTAAATAAATAATTTATTTTTAAAAGGTTTTTTTAATAATATATTTTGGTTCTAAAATTTTGTTTTCGTAAAAAAAAAAAAAAAAAATTAAATTTCTTTTTAAAAAACGCGTTATTTTATTAAGTTTTTAATAAATATTAATTAGAATTATAAATCCGTAATTATTTTTTGGTAATACTTTTTTATTATGCTTTAAATTAACTTTTTTTATAGTTAATAATTGCATTAATCGTAATAATAAAAGGGGTCCTGTATAGGGTAACTTTTTTTTTTAATTAACTTTTAAATATTGTTAATTAATCGATTTTATTTTAAGTTATTATTTTTCGTAAATATCGGTATTATTTTAATTTTTCGAGTTGTCGTCTATTTAATTATTAAATTAAAACTTTGTCGTTATGTTTGTATAATCATTAATATAATATATTCCTTATAGTTTTCGTATATTTCGTATTAATATCGTTTATAATTAACGGCATAAAGTTTTTCATACTAATCGGGTTTTTCTAGATATAGGTTTTCGTTTTATTATCGGTATTTCTTAATTTAAGCGTTAAGTATTACTTAATCATTTTTTTTGTCGTTATTATAATTAAGGAAATAAATTATATTTTTTAAAATTTTTAATACTTTTATACTTTTAAAGTTATTTTATAAAGGTAAGTTTAATAAAAATAATCTTTTTAACTATTATTTAAAATAACGTTTTAAATTTTTTTTTTTAATTTTTATTATATTTTTAATAAAATGTTGTAATTATTTTAAATAAAAATTATATTAATTAATTTTTTTATTGCAGGCTTTTTTTTTAATATTAGCTTTCGAAAGCTGGAATTCATCATTACGATTATTTTTAATTTCTATATTATTATATAATATATCCCTATTTTCTGTAATTATAATAAATAATTAAGCTTTTTTTAAATTAAATAGTCTTAATTTTATAAATTTTAAATATATTCCGTAAAAAGTTAAAAATAAGTTAAATTTTTTAAATTAATTTTAAAATAAAATATTTTTTTATATCGTTTTTTAAATTATCGGTTATCGATTTTTTTTAGCTCCGGCAATATATTTATTAAAGTTTATAATCTAATTTTTTTTAATTAATGTATTTTTAACGTTTTTTTTTTAGTTTTTTATAAAATATATCCATCATAATATTATTTTCGTTATTTCCGTATCCGGCCTTAATAATTAAAATTTTAAATATTATAATATATTTAAATACTGATTTTTTTTATTATAATTAAAAAAGTTTTTAAATTATGTTTCGTTTTTCGGCCGGATTAATAAAATTATTTCAGAATTTAGTTTCGAAATTAATATAATATTTAAAAATCTTTTTAATAAATTTTTTATCGGATTTTTTAATTTTTAGGTAATTTCGTATAATAAGTTCGAATCAATTTATAACGTTTTTAATAAGGTAGGTTATTATAGTAAAGATTTAATTTAACAGGTTTTTTAATTTTAAAAACCGGAGGTACGCCTTAACTTAAATAAGGAATATTTGGAGATTCTTTTTATCGTAAGGTTTAAACTTTTTAATTTTAATTTTGGTAATTATTATGGTTAATATTTCGGTTTTAGGTTAATTTTTGAGTTATTTAATTTTATTTTTAAGTCGGGTAATTTCTGGTTAAAGTTATTAAGTAACATTATTTATAATATTAATTAATATAATAATAATATTAAATATTATTCAAGATTTAACGGTATTATTAAGCAAAAATTTATAACGTATAACGGTTATAAATTTAATTAATTATTAAACCTAATTATATAATTTATGTTAATAATAATATTTTAAAAATTTAAATAATAAAATAATAATTACGTTTAATAATAATAAATAATTATAAGTAATTTAAGTAGTTAAATTATATTACAAATTAATATTATTTAAATTATAAAAATAGTAAACGTATATATTTTAATTAAAATTCGTTTAAATTTATTTATCCTTTCGGATTTATACCGTATAAATAAACCGGATCCTTATAAATCCGGAAATTCTTTTGGATTTATGCCTTTTAAATGTATAGATCCCTTTGGATCTGGGGATCTATTCGGATCTATACCACGTGATTTAAAGTCTTGCGTCGGAGATAATCTTCTCAACCTCCGACCGTCTGCCAATGAGCTAAGCTTAGTTGGTCATAACACTCTTGCTGTAAGCTGAGGCCGACACTCTCTAGATTCTCTTATAGAGCACTTTGCATGTCTTCAACATCGAAATATATTCGGTACCAATACCGAAAATTTTAGAAGCTACCTACCATATCCCATAATACGTTTATCTATATAAAATTTTAATATAAAAAAATTCCGAAACTTACCCCGTATTTTAATTACGCCGAAAAAGAAAAAAATTATAATATTAAATAACCGGAACCTTATATTTTCATACGTCGAACATTTTAAAAAAGGAAGTTTTAAAAGCCGCAGCCGGAAATACCGGTAAATCTTTATTCGAAATATTTAACGTTAAACGATATATTTAAATTCCCGGTAAAATTACCGGCTTAAAAAATTTATAATTACCGAAATCTTTTATAAAAACGTAACGATTTAAATGATAAATTCTAAAAAGTATTAATTAAAACCTTAAATTAACTATTTTAAAAAACCGTTATTATAAAAATTCTTAGTAAAAAAGTAAGAACGTACAAAATAAGTCTTAAAAAATAATAACCAAAATCCAGCTTTAAAAAATACTATTTATAGTGACGAAAAAACAAAATTACGAAACGCGAAAGTTCCGAATTTATTATAAAACCTTGCCTCAGCTAGCTCAGGCCTCTGCTGGCTCGTTTTCCCAATTCTTTTTTAATGTATTATTGTATCACGCTAAAAATTAACCAATCAAATCCCATATCCCCGTAACGAGCCAGCGAGGCCTGAGTGTTAGTTTTAAAAAATGGGTTTCGGTCTCGGCATCGCCACCAAATTATCAACTTTTTTTTCTATAACTTTTAAAAAATATTATTACGCAACCAGATTAAATCCGCCAAGTATGTAACTTCATATATACGTCGAGTAAAAGCTAATGTACATATAGAAATTTTTCAATTTTTTTGAACGGCAATTACAGCTAATATAGCCAAGTTTAGGTCTGGGAAATGGGCGACGTAACGCTCTCATAGCTGCGATAGCACATCCATCGGTCGCGTTATTATGTACCGGGCTTTCCTAGTATATCCTGTATGGGGAAAGTCCGTATATCAATTTTTTCGGCCGTACGGGTTGTGGTTGTTGCGTCGTAGCTATAAAAAGGTTAGGGTTAGCCAGGTCCGGAACGCCCTCCTAGCTGCGACGTAACAACCACAATCCGTACGTATAAAAAAATAGTTGGACGGGCTTTTCCCATACTAAGTTACCCTTAGAAGGCCCATAACAAAATGATATATATGGTAGTTGCGTTATCGCAGCTAGGAGGACGTTCCGGATAGAAGATTTGCTGATAACCAGAATTTTGACTTATTTTTTTAATATCTTTATTAATCCAGCCCCGATCGAAAAGTTATATATATGGTTAGGAAGCCTTTTTAAAGCTGTATATAAAATGAAAGGTTTTTTTTTTTTTTTTTTTTTTTTTTTTTTTTTTTTTTTTTTTTAAATATTTTATCGTTATTATATTTGTAAGTTTTTAAAATAAATCTTCGAAAATTTGTATAAAAGTGCCGATATGGCGCCTAATATTTTGTACCGTGCTATTAGGCTTTATTTTTGAGGTTCGTGATTTCTGTGGGTCTTTTTTTAGGTCGGTACTTAGAGCTATATGTTTTTGGAACTAGCTACGGCTGCGCCGTAGACGCAGCTACAACCTCAAAAATAGGGCCTGATTTTAGTGAAGTAAATAAACTCGAAATTTTAAATATTTCGAATTAATATTTTTTTTTTTAAAAAAACGCCGGAATAATTATATATATATAACATAAAAATAACCTTTTCGATATTAACTAAAAATTATCTATATCGTTTATTTACCGGTATAATTGCTCTTTTATATTAATTAATCGACTTAATTTAAGATACATTAAAGATTAAAAAAATAAAAATTATTTTAAAAATTATTATAACGAATTTAAAAAAAAAACGGAAAAGAAAATTTAAAAGATTTTAATTTAGCGTTACAAATAAAAAGTTGTAAATTAAAAAAATAATTTATTAATAATTATAATAAATTGTAATTTATAACGCATAATATAAAGGTTTATTAATTTTCTTAATTTATAAAACTTATATATTTATAATAATATATAATTAATCCGGATCGAAAAACACTAATATTTATATAATATTTAACAAACTTAAAATTAATAAAATAATAAATAAAATCGCATTATTTACTTATTTTACGCGACTGAATTATTTTCATATAAAAGAAATATTATTTTAAATTTTAAGATAACGTTAATATCCCGCAAAAACTTAAATAAATGAAAAAAAATACATGTTTACGTTTCGTACTTTAACGAATTTAAATAAACAAAAGAAAATACTTATAACGTTCCGTACTTTAACGAATTTAAAAATATACCGTTAAAACCCGTAAAAAACTATAACGTTACATTTTAACTTTTAATATACTTTATTTCTTAATAACTATAACTTTATTCCGAAACTAAACGCGTTTTTTATTATCCGTCTTAATTAAGACCGGCCGGGTTTCGGTTTTTAATTTTCGATTTAATATAACGGCTATTATTATTGTTAAATAAGTATCGTTTATTTCTAACGCGTAACTTTTTAATTTCGATAATAATTATTATCTTAGTTTTATTTTCCGATATATTAGTCGCAACGTTAAATTACGTATTATTATCTTCTAGTAATATCGGCGATTTCGATAACGATATAAAAATAAATAAATTAAACGAATACGGATACGGTAACGAAAACGGTTTAAATAAATCAAAAATATTAAAGAATTATAAAATTTAAATTAACGTTATAAATAAAATAAATAAAACGAACTTTAATTTAAATTTATTTATTATGTTACGAATTATATATACGGATATAAAGATTACGATAACCGAAGTTATAACTTCGAACCGTAAAAACGTATAAACCGTATACCGGATTAATATTTAAATTATTAAAATTACCGTCAAATTTTTATTTATTAATTTAAACCGAACGGTTAGAATTAATAAACCTTAATTAAAATAAAACGCAATTTAAGGCGGATACGTAATTTTTTCCGATATTTATCGAACTTAAAATACGGTTATAATCCGTAATTTATATAAATCGATTCGAAATATAAAAATAAAACGCCGCTATTTTAAATTAAATAAATCTGCCGTTTACGGAAATTTTTTTAAATTTTTTATAATATAAAAAATACAGCTTTTTTATAAATTAAAGATAACGTAAATAAAAAACGAACTTTTAAAACGTTTTAATATTACTACTTATTCAATTTAAAAATTACCTTTATTAATTCGATTAGATTATAAACCGAATAAAAGTTTTAATTTTATTTAATTTATTTGAAAATATATCGAACGAAATTATTTAAATATAATAAAAATAAATATTTATTTTATTCCGTTACCAGTTAGCGGAAACGATTATATAAAAAATAATTTGTTTATTTGTTATTTATATTAAAATTTTATTATTTCTCAAATAACTTTTTTTAACGAACCAGCTTTTAATTAATTTTTATATAGATATTGTCGGGTTTTAAAGTTCGGATATATAAATAAAATTAGACGTCTATAAATTATAATAAAGTTTAACTGGAATAAAATTATGAGGGTTTTTTTTAATATAATAAATCTTTTTAAATATATTAAAATTATTTTAAGAATATATTTGCCGTTGAATAACGTATATTATTAAAGGCTTATTTTTATTCGAATCCGTACTTTAAAATTATTTTATTTCGAAAGTTAATAAATATTATTTTAATTAATTAAAAAATAAAAATAAAAATTAATAACTATTTTATCCTAATCGGAACTATTTATAAAAAATTATATATTATTTTCTTTATTATTTAAATTAATTACGTTAATTTTTATTACGACTTTTATATTTATAAAAATAATACGGTTTTTGACCTGCCGAGCTTAATCTTTTTTTCGTTATTTAACTTTTTTTATAATAATAAGCGGCTCGGTTTTATTTTTATCGAACGCCTAATATAATATAAATATTATAACTTATTTATAATTAATTATATTTAATCCATTATAATCATAAACCGTTCGACCGAATCGTTATTATAAACTTTTTAACAAAAAGTTTTTCGGAAATTTTTATTATATTATTTAATTAATATTCGGAATATTTATACTTAATTTAAAAATGAAGAAAAATTTTACGATACGAATAAAATTATTAACCTATTTTAATTTATCGTATATATAAATTTAATCCCTATAAAGTATTTCGATATTATAAAACTTAATCTTTTTTTTTAATTTTTCGATAAATATTCCCGGTTTATTAAAATTTTAATTAAATAATTCCGAATATTGATAATTTTCGCTTTATTATTAATATAAATAATAATCTTAATAATAATACATAAATTATCGAATTAAACCTTCAAATTAAGATTTTATAATCTAAATATATTAATTACCAAAAATTTTATATACATTTAATTCGAAAATTAATCTTCAAATATAAAAAAAATAATATTAATTTCGGAGTGGTTAATATTAAACTGCCGGATTTTCGCTTTATAATTATATTTTAATCAATCGCCGGCTTTACGAAAACCGCTATATTTCGCGATTTTATTCTTTATAACGTTATTAATAGTTATAATATACATAAATTAATATATATATTAAAAGATATATAAATTACGGATATAAATAAATTTAACTCGGAAATCCTTCTATTCTAATAATAAATATACCTTATTAAAAATAACCGGGCTATATCGTCTTTCGAAAATAAAATTATTTATAACAGTTTAAAATTAATCGTTTAATACTTATTTAAAATCGAAAATAATATAACTATATTATTTAATAATTATACGTTCGAACATTTTTAAATTAAACTTTGTCGTATTCGTAAATGTCAAGATAAAATAAAATATAATATTGTTAATATAAAAACCTGTTATTTCTTAATTGACTTGATTAATAATATAATTTAAATAATAATTAAGTCGGTTATTAAAAAAAGGTTTAAATAATTAAGAACTTTTTAAAACTTATTTTAATAATAATAAAATATTAAACTTTCCGAAAATTAAATTATAAATTATATTAATTTATTCTTTTTATAAAATACGGCCTTATTTATTAAATATAATATTTAATATAAAACGAACAAACCGACGACGTAAAGTTTTTATAAAGTTATCGGCTATATATTTAATATTAACGTATAAGTTAATTACGTTTATATCGGCGAGAAACCGGTAAAACTATCGGATAAAAATAAACGTTTCGCTTTAAAAAGTTAAGCTTTTTAAAAATTAAAGAATTTACTTTAAACCGTTTAATATATTATTCGTATTTAGTTAATTAAAAAAAATATATTTCGGGGTTTATTATAAACAATTTTAAACCTTATATAACATTATTTTAACTTATAAAGTTATGTTATTATTATACCGGCCTAAAGAAATTAAAAGTTATATAAGGTCGAATAAGTTTAAGCCTTATTTTCCAGGCTGAACCAAATACACAGAAAATTATTACACGATATAATTTGTATGATAGATACTATACTTAATATCTTCGAACACGATAACTGATTAATGGTTTCACGGTTAGGATAGATTAATACCTCGGTCCCATAAAGCCTCACTTTGAAGCCGATTGCTGGGCCCCCGTAAGCACGCAATTTCTCGACTAAAAGTTAAAAGTTATAAAATCTATTAATTAAGATTTTAAACTATTTTAACTTTAAACCTTTATATAACGTTTTAATTATTATTATTATTATTATATTAAAAAATAAAGATTTTAATTTTGCGTTAAATTTTAATAATTATAATATTTAAAACCTTATAATTACTATATATAATAATAATAATTTTAATAAATTCGTATAAAACCTGCTAATTAGTTCTAATATTTTATATTCAATTATCAGGCCTTTTTTTTAAAGTTTTATTATTTTTTATAAAGACTTTTCTTAATAAAGATTAGTTGATATATTTAACCCTTACAAGTACTTTTAAAGCGAAGACTTTAGCCATAGCTGCGCTGCAAGCGCAGCCCCAACCTTAAAAATAGGGCCTGATTTTAATGAGGCAAGGTATTAATATAATTTATTCCGACGTATATAAATTTTTTTAAAGTAAAACGTTTTATAAACAGTATAAGTAATATATTAAAAAAGATTAAAGCTTTTTTTCGAAATTATATATATAAAGGTCGGAAATTAAAACGTTATAAAACGTCGGAAGCAATTTATTTACGGGCGAAAAAGGTTCGAAAGCGGTCGGTTTTAGTAATAAAAGCGGCAGCAGTATAATGTTAAAACCCAAGAACTTGGCCCATTGCTAGACGGTCGGAGGATATGTGGACATTTCCGATAAAGGGTTTTGGTTTACGTAACCGGCTTGATGGGTTTAGTGGAGAAAATGGGGCTTGGCGCTTCGAGCCAGTCGAATAAGAGAAATAGCTCGACGGGTTCAACAGGCTTAATAAAATTCGACCATTATAAATAAATCAAGCCAGTTCGAATATATCGAATTAAAATAAACATATATATGCTTATTATTTTTATAACATAAATAATATTAATTTATAATAATAATTAATTACTGAAATTATGTACGGTTATTTATTATTATTAAAAGTAATTATTATTTTGGTATTTAAATTTTTACGATATTATTATTAACATAAATTATACGATTAAATTTAATAATTAATTAAGTTTATAACCGTTATATATTATAAATTTTTTTTAATAATACCGTTAAATTTTAAATAATACTTAATATTATTATTATAATAATCAATATTATAAATAACGTTATTTAATAATTTTAAGCAAAATTTATTAAATTTAAAAAAATAATTAAATATTTTAAAAATTATTTTAAAGTCGAAATATTAACTATAATAACTATTAAAATTAAAGTTAAAAAGTTCGAACTTTATAATAAAAAAGGAAATATTTAAATATTTTTTATTTAGATTAAAACGTACTTTCGATTTTTACAGTTAAAAAATCCGTTAAATTAAATCTTTATTATAATAACCTACTTTATTAAAAATGCTATAAATTAATTCGAACTTGTTAACTTATTATACGAAATTATTTAAAGGTTAAAAAGTTTAAAAAAAAATTTAAGAGAATTTTTAAAATTTTATATTAATTTTAAAAATAAGTTTTAAAATAATTTTATTAATCCGGACGAAAAATAAAACATATTTTAAATTTTTTTTAATTATAATAAAAAAACTAACGTTTAAATATGTTATAATATTTAAAAATTTAGCTTTTAGAACCGGATATAGAAATAATGAAAATAATATAATAATTAATATATTTTATAAAAAATTAAAAAAAGATATTAAAGGTAAATTAATTAAAGAAAACCGGATTATAAGTTTTAATAAATATATTACCAAAACCGTAAAAATCGACAACCGATAATTTAAAAAACGATAAAAAAAGGATATTTTATTTCGAAATTAAATTACTTTAAAATTAAAGGAGGAAAAAAATACGATTTATTTTTAACTTTATACGGAATATATTTAAAATTTATAAAATTTAAAATTATTTAATTTAAAAAAAGTTTAATTATTTATTATAATTACGGAAAATAAGGATATATTATAAAATAATATAAAAGTTAAAAATAATCGTAATAATAAATTCCAGTTTCCGAAAACCAGTACCGAAAAAAAATTAATAACAAAAAGATAATTAATATAATTCGCATCCGAAATAATTATAACCTTTTATTAAAAATACGATAAAAAATTAAAAAAAAAACCAAAAAGTTGTTTTAAGTAATAATTAAAAAATTTATTTTTATTAAGTTTACCTTTATAAAATAACTTTAAAATATAAAGGTTGAAAAAACTTTAAAAATATAATTTATTTTCTTAATTATAACGATAATAAAAAAATAATTAGGTAATATTCGATATTTAAACTAAAAAATACCGAAAATAAAATAAAGATTTATGCTTAAAAAGCTTAATTAATATAAAAGGTTTTATAACGTCCCACACAAGTACTTCGGACGCACAAATACTTCGGACGATTTTTGGCACCTCGTAACAACAAATTCAAATAACAACAAATTCAAATAACTTAATAACAATATATCGTATTAATTGAAATTAATCGGAATTTTTTTTGCTAGACGTTTTTATAACTGTTTTATAAGTACGCGTATTATGTCCGGGTTTGTTACAAACGCCATATTTCCGTTTTTTTGTCTTAACCTTTTTGCGACGACCTTTTCCAGCTGCTATTAATTGCATTTTTCCACCACCCCCTTTTTTTTAGGCTAAAAAGGCTTGTCCCTTTTATATAATAAGTATTTTCTCTTTTTAAAAACGTTTATTTTTGGTTTTGTAACGTTTGCTTAATATATAGTTCGCTTTGCGTAATTAAACGTTTTTTTTTCGGAAAAAAGCAGCTTTATAGAATAATAATATATAACTTTTTATTATAAAATTAACCAATTTAAATATTTTTGTTGGCGAATTACCTTAATATTTTTTGAATTTTTTATATAAATATCGTTCTTATTTTGTTACTTTACGGATATTTTTAAAAAACTTTGCGAAAGATAAAATAAAACCGGCGGAGGTTAACGGGAAAACGGTTGGCGTAGGTATAATTAAAGGAACTTCTAATTCGAAAAGAACGTTATTAAAATCGAATGGAACAAAATTAGCTTTCGTAAATCTAGATTCGATGTTATCGGACGTTATAATAATTTAAAACGCGTCGTAAAAGCCGGCGAGAAAATCTTTTTTGGTAATATAGGTATAATAACGTCGTATTAGGTTTTCGATATACCGCGAATAAGCGCATTTTAAAATAGAAAAATAAAATATATTCAAAGGTTAAAACCGATACGAAAAATGCGCGGATATATAAAGCATAATAATGTTATTATTAATGCAATATTTTTCAAATTTTATCGAATAATAGCTTTCGTAATCGTTAAGAATAAAAAAATGTTTCGAACCTTTTGTACGCGTCCGAATATATTTATTAAAATGTTAAATTTATTCGAAACCTAATTTATTTATTATATAGCTATTATTATTTAATGCGATTTTTTAATCGGTTGCTGGTAATAAGTTACTATAATATTAAGATTTAAAATAATTTTTTCCCGCCATAATAATAATATAACTTAATTTTAAAGATTAATAACCTAAATAATTATAATTTACTTTTTTATTTTCTTATTACGGTTATTTAAATCTTTTACGTTTTTCGATATTAATAATTACTATACCCGTTATTATAAAAAATCTTATTAAAAATCCAGTCTTGTCGAAGTTGTAAATATCCTTTTTTACAATACCGTACTTCGTAATTATAACCCGAATAAGTTCGAATTATTTACGAAAAGTTTTTAAATTTTCGCATAAAACCCGCTAAGAATTAATCTTCCGATTTAAACGCGTTTAAAACTTTTTTTGCTATCTAATAAAGTTCGACGCCCAATTAATTCCGACGCGTTTTATAACGCGTTAAATAAGTAATATATTGGCTAATTTTCAACGTATTAAAACCGGACAAAAAACGCTTGCGTATTTAGATCGAGAATTCGGTCGATAATCGATTTTTTTTCGGTCGACGTTATTTTTCGCGATTTAGGTATATAGTTACTAAAAGAAGGTATACCGATATATCGTTCATATAAAATAAATTTTGCAACTTTATATATAAAACTAAGTATTACATAATTAAATTTCAGGTCTCGTTTCTTAACCTAAACGGCTAGGTTCATTCTTGCTTCTTTTGTAAGCCGTTCCATATTATTAATATTAAAAAATAATTAATTAAAGTTTAGTAATTAAAATATGTTAAAAACCGTCCGAAATATTTATGCGTCCGGAATACTTGTATAGCACGTTACCGTTAATTATAAATAACATTAATACGGAATATATAAAGATTATAAAGAATGTATCGTATAATAAATTATACGAATATAACGATAAAGCTTTAATTTTAATAATTAAATAGGCAACGACTCAAAAAATTAAAAGTAATACCGATACTTACAAAAAATAACGATTTAGAACGAAATCGATTAACTAGCAGTATTTAAAAGTTGGCTAGAAAAAAAGAGTTGCTCTATAAAGGACTCTTTTTATTATTACGATTAGTACGATTATTAAACGTAAAAGAAACTAGTTTAAAGGATAATGGAAAAATATTTCCAAAAAATAATTACGGACTTATAATTCCAGTTAACGTTTACTAAAAACATAATAAAACGACGCGCCCTTTAGGAAGAAATTTAATCATTTTTTTATGGAAACGAAGTCTTAAAATTAAAATATATTATTAAGAAAATTTTCCAAAAGCAAATTACTTATCTGGAAATTATGCTATGCCGACAAAATAAATATTTATAACAGCTGCAAAAATTAAACGAACAGCTTTTAAAACGAATTATTAGGTTCGAAAATAAGCTAAAAAATTAACGTTACCTATAAAAAAGCCGTAAGCTGGCAAAAAAAATAGAAGTAAATAACAATACCTTAAAAAACCTTTATACGCAATAAAAGCGACAAAAAAGATTTATAACAATATAAATATAAATCAAGAAAAAATAATATATCGTAATAATGGATTACGAAATTATATAAGGAAATTATATTACCCTGAAAATAATAAATAAGTTATAATTATTATAACGAAATATAAAAAATTTTAACGAGATCGAAAATGCTAAAGGTTAAATATTTAATTACGATAACGGATGAATTAAACGTAAAATTAATTATTTTAAAATCTTTATTAAAGGAAAAAAAATTATTAATTTCGATATTATTTTAATAAAAGATTACGATATAATTTCCGGGTTACCATAATTAAAGTAATATAATCAAATTATTAATTAAAGGATTAATTAACCAAATTTTGTTTTATTTTTTACCGATACGTAAGATATAAATAATATAAAATCGTAATATTCGATTAGTAAGGTTAACAAATATAAATATAAGGATATAATAAAAACCTTATTACTTAAAAAAACAAAATATATAATAAATAAAGAGTATACCAAAAAAATACGGCATATTATTACAAAGCTTAAAGTACGATTTCGGCAAATAAATAACGACTTATTATTAAAGCTTAAAAAATTATCAAAAAAATTTATTAAAATATTACTAAAATATTATAAATATAAACGATTATTGTAAAAAAAAGCTTAAAATAAAACTATTACCTTATAACGAATAAAATCACGAAATAATTTTTAAAATTAATAAAACAGTTATTTTTTACCATATTTATAACTTAAATTAAACAAAATTAAAGATATTACGTAATTATTCCGAAAATAAGCTAAAAAAAATTATATATAATATTTTAAATTATTAACAAAATATTTAATATTTTTCGTATTTAAAAAAAAATAAAAAATTAAAAGTTATTATCGATTATAAATAACTTAATAATATTATTATAAAAAATAAAACCATATTATTATTAATTATTAAAATAAAATATTATTTATACAGAACTTAATAATTTATATTTTTAAACTTAAAGAAAAAATATAACCAAATACAAATTAAGTTACATAACGAATAAAAAATAATTTTTAAATTTATAAATAGATCGATAATCTTTTAGCGAATAATTAAATACGTATTACGAAAATATTTGGACATTTTCGTTATATATTACCTTAACGATATTTTAATTTATTTGAAAAAAAAAATTATAAAAGATATTTACAAAATTTTGTAAACATTATAAAATGTTAATATTTTAATTAACGCCGAAAAAAGTACCTTTTATATAAAAAAGAAAAACCTAAAATATATTATTATCCTTCAATATATTTAAAATAAACCTTAAAAAATTTATAATAATTAAAAAAAAATATAACTTAATAACGTTAAAAAGATATAGACATTTTTTGAATCTGTTAATTATTATAAAAAATTATACGTAATTTTAACAAAATAATGACATTATTAAAAAATAAAAAGCTTTTTAGTAAATTAAAAACGCCTTATTTAATAAATTAATATTGATTATATATAATTTAAAATAATTAGTTAAGTTAAAAATTAACGTTTCGAATTACGTTTTAAAAGTAATAGTTAAATATCGAGACGATTAAGGAAATCTTTACTTTATTACTGTTTACTTTTATAAGTTATATAAAGCCGAATTAAATTATTTTATATATAATAAAGAATTTTTAATTATCGTTAAGGTATTTAAAAAATTCAAATATTATTTTAAATGTAATATATATTAAATCAAAATATATACGGATTATAAAAATATTATATATTTCTTTACGATACAAAGATTAATCGCAAAATAAATATATTATATAAATTTTTTTTTTTTAAATTTGATTGTATTATTATTTATCATAAAAAACTAGAAAATGGAAAAGTAAATATATTTAATAAACGACCTAATTTAAAGAAATTTAAGGTTAAAATATAACAAATAATTGTCGATAAAATATTTAAAAAAGATTTATAATAACGATAAATTATTACGATAAAACTTTTTTAGCTTATATATACTAACGTATATAATAATATAATAATAATTTACTTAAAGGATAACGAATAAATAAAATTTAAGTATTAGAAAAACTTTAAAAAAAACTTGATATAAGATATATATAAATATTAACTATATAAATATTTAGAAATTTACAAAATTCTAAAACGTTTATAATAAATATATTATTTTTTTAAAATAAAATTAATAATATAAAGAATAATACGATAATATAATATTTACGTTAAAGTAAAAATATAACGATATAAACTTTACGGAAAGTTATAATTATTATTAATCATTAAATAATTATTAAATTTTTTATATTAAAGATTTTAATTATAAAATTATATTACGATAATATTTTCGTAATCGTTAATTAATTTACGAAACCTTTTTATTTTTTACCTTATAACGAAATTACCGATATAAAATAATTCGTATATATTTTTTTTAAATATATTTTAAATATTTATAAACTTTTAATAAAAATTATATTAAATAAAAATATAACTTTTATTTTAAAATTTTAATAAGGCTTAATAATTTAAATTACATTAAATTATAAATTATTTAACGTATTTAAACCGTAAATAAACGGATAAATAAAAAAATTAATTAAACGTTAAAAACGTATTTACGATATTATATTAATTATAAACAAAATAATTAAGTTAAAAAATTATTAATTATATAATTTATTTATAATATTAATTATTATAAAAGTATTAAAATAATATTAATAATTATTAATTTTGATTTTATATTAAAATCTTTTAAAAATTTATATAAAAAATTAATTAAAATAATTATATACCGAAATAAAAATTAAAATTAAATTTATATATAGTTAAATAAATAAATATTATAATTAAAAAAATTTAAAGAATTAATTTTTCCAAAAAAATGACTTATTTAATTATTAAAAATATCTAAATTAAAAGATTTAACAAAAAAATTAATTTCAAATATATTAATTTATATAAAATGACCCAAAAAATTTAAAAAATAATTATAAATTAAAATGATTACCGAAAATTAAATTTTATCCAATTTTTTATCTTTCTTTATTTAAATTAATAAGAAATATAAATAAAATTAATATAAAGCGAAAAAAGAGTTATAAAAAACGTATTAATTTACAAAATAAAAAAATATTAAATATACGGAAATAAAACGGATTTATCCAGTATTTAACTAAATAAAATATTATTTAAATTCCGAAAATACCTAAAAACCCGCAAAAAACCTTATAAACGCTTAACGTCTTATAAAAAACTTTTATTAATAATGTTAAAACCGTTAGGGTTAAAATTCTAATTTACGCTACTTAACGGTACCTAATTTATCTTCTTAATATTAAACTAATTAGCAGGAAAAATAACTTACGTAAATATAATTATTTCGGCTTTTAATTACCTTTAGTTCCGTTTTAAACGTTTAAATTCTTTTATTTTTTTTACATTTTAAATTTTCCGATATAATATTTTAATTTTATACAATTATAATAACTTTTTTAAATTCCGTAATCGGATTAAAGGATTAAACGATTCGTTAAAATATTATTAAGCCCTAAATAATTTTTTTTCGGTAAAATGTTTTTAAAATTTTAATCGGTTTTCTTTATTTATTAACTTTCGGTATTTTAATTCGAAAAAATTAAAGAAATTATAAAGATTAATATATTTAATATAATAAAAATATTTTCTAAATTTAAAATAAACTTTATAAATTTCGTTTGCGAATTTATAACGAAAATAAAAAAGGTTAAAAAATATATTAAAACTAAAACGATTAATTTATTCCGATAAAACTAAAACGTTATTACGTTTATAATAAAATCGTTACCTTTTAATTCGATTAAATATAATAATTAGATTATAAAATAAAGTAATAAAAAAAGGAAAATTATTTATTAAATAATATAATAAATAATTTAATTTTTAAAGGCAAAAATTTAAAAGAAAAAAAAATATATTATAATTTAAAAATTTAACTTATTACCAAACGGTCGGAAAATATATAAATATTTTCGATAAAAGGTTTTAGTTTACGTAACCGGTTCGATAAATTTAATAAAAAAAAATTAAAGCTTGGCGCTTTAAACCAATTAAATAAAGAAAATAATTTAACGGGTTTAACGGATTTAATAAAATTCGACCACTATAAATAAATTAAGCTAGTTCGAATATATCGAACCAAGATAAATATATATACGCTTATTATTTTTATAATTTAAATAGCACCAGCTTATAATAATAATTAGTTATCCAGATTATTTACGGTTATTTACTATTACCAAACATAATTATTACCTTATTGCTTAAATTCCTACGATATTATTGCTAACATAAACCGTACAACTAGGTTTAATAATTGGTTAAGCTCATAGCCGTTATATATAACGACGGAAAATATTAAGTTCGTAACGGATACGTTTAATACTAATAAGTAAAATAACGAAACTCTTTTTTTATAAATATTAGTAAATATTCTTATCGTTATAGCCGTATTTATAATAAAGATAGCTAATATAGGCGCGTAAAGCTTCGGACGCGTCGGTACGGACTTCGCGTCTAGGTATACCATATTCGTACAAACGTTATTCGAAAGTTTTACGGATAGTTTCGACTTAGTACCGGTTAAATAAAGCTTATATAATATCGTTTAAAGGAATAAAAAACTGATAAAGTTCTTGAATAAATATCATAGTAAATCGCCTTGCATGCCTAGTCAGTATAGCGTAGTGAAGAATCTCAACTAGAATACCAGATGACTTTATCTAAATAAGCTTCCGACTACGGTTCTTTTGGAAAGGGCTATTCTGGCATGGAAGCAGGACTCTTTCTTTCATGAGCTTGCAGATTTACGCCATCGATCAGACGCTCGTCAAAGTCTGGGCACGCTAAGATCATCCAGCTTAATATAGACGGAACTGCGCTTCCCACGTAAGTAGAATGGAGGGTTTGATCACGGCTGTAATGCATAATCTACCGGCTCCCCCGTTCCATTACAAGATCGGCGATGTCACATCACCCCCACCTGAGGGGTAAGTAGATGGCATAACACGGCTCTGTATTGGTTGCCAACGGTTCATCAGCCAATAATAAAGGGGTTATGTCATACCTTGTAGGGGCTGGGTGAAAGCTTACGGCGCCTATAAGCAACCGTTGTGGGCGCCTAAGTAGATGGGACGCGAACCAGGAGTACGCTTTAGACGCACCAGGCTCTCTGTATATATCGCCTCCCAAGGCTTTCCCCGCCACTGAAGCTCTATCTCAGTAGTAAGGCAATTTATGTCAAGCTACAACTGAATACACCCCTGAGTATGCCTCTGTTCGAAATTCAAAACCAGCGTAAGGCTCAACCAAAGGACGCAGAGCAGAAATAGCCCTATAGAACGCCATATTACTCCTCAGTCCCTGGAATCATCAAACTTTCGCTAACCAACCTTTTTACGGAATACCAGTCCCCTGGGAAGTCGACCGACAGATCATGATCACCAACCACACCCATACTGTAGAGCTCCTTAAAAACCAAATCCGTGAACGAATACCGCCTGAACGTCCATTCGAGGTCCAGTTCGAAGGCTTGCAGCAGAAATTAAGCGACAATGCATTCGTGCTAGCCCACTTTCCTAAGGGGGGAAAAATCCGCTTGGTCTTGGTGACAGACGAAGAACGGCAGACGCAAGAAAAGGAGTCAAGGGAGCGTGACAGCCTGGGTGAGGATGTGTTCAATATCCGTAGGCACTGCCCTGTTCGCACACACTCTGTGTCATTTTACTGATTCCAGTATCACGGTACTGATACAGACAAGAACGTTGCCCTTAAGAAAAGTGAACAGGTGAACCTCATCAAACTCACCCAGAGGCCTGATAGAGGCGTCAAGGCGGAGGTCGAGGAGAACAAGGCAGATGACGAGGCACGCCAGAGGAATGTGGTTGCCGACGTAACCATTAAGTCGAAGGACATTTTCACTTTTAATTAATATATTTCACCGGATTAGGAGCATATTATATATATTTTTCCGTGGATAATGACGAGATGTCTTAATGCTAGCATTAACACATTAACCTAGATACGTTATGAACTTATATAAACGGACCAGAGGTTGAGGCAACTCCACCGAAATCTACTAGTTACGCAATTTATTACGTAACCGCTAAGCTTACGCTACTATTTAGCCTTTCCTAAGATAAATATCTATTTATTTAAAGATCTCGTAAATAAACGTCGTATTTAGAATAAATGATTTTTATAACGGTATAAATCCTGCTAGTAATAAAATTTAATTCTATAAATAATAATATTAATAAATAAATATTTATATCGTTAACGTGTTATATAAACGAGCGAGCTATATAAGCAAGCAAGCTATATAAGCGAACAAGCTATTGTTAGATATTAGGAGTCCTAAGCTGGACAGGACGCTACGGAGGTTACTTATAGCTCAGGGTGGAGATTATACCAGCCATATCTATTAATATAAGCTCTAACCGACGTAGTTAAAGTGTTATAACCAACTAAGCTTGGCTTATTAGCAGACGGTCGAAGGTTAAGAAGATTATTTCCGATACAAAACTTTGGATTACGTAATATAAATCCGAATAGATCCCCGGATTTAAAGGAATTTATGTATATAAGAAGTATAGATTTAAAAAGATTTTCGAATTATATAAATCTAGTTTATTTATACGATATAAATCCGAAAAAATAAACGGATTTAAACGGATTTTGATTAGGATATATATATTTATTATTTTCATAATTTAAAAATATTAATTTATAATAATAATTAATTACTTAAATATTATAACCAACCAAGCTTGGCTTATTGGCAGACGGTCGGAGGTTGAGAAGATTGTTTCCGATGTAAGTCTTTGGATTACGTGATATAGATTCGAATGGATCCCCGGATCTAAGGGGATTTATGCACTTAGAAGGTATGGATCCGAAGGGATTTCCGGATCCATAGGGATCCAGTTTACTTATACGGTATGGATCCGAAAAGATGAACGGATCCAGACGGATCCTAATTAGGATATATACGTTCGTTATTTCTATAGCTTAGATAGCACCAGCTTGTAATATAATTTGGTTACCCAGATTACCTACAGTTATCTGCTATTACCAGACGTAACTATCCTTTTATTGCTCAGATTCCTACGATACCACTGCCAACATAAACCGTACGACTAGGTTTAATAGTTGGTTAAGCCCATAGCCGTCACATTAAATTATTTACGGTTATTTAATATTATTAAATATAATTATTATTTTATTATTTGAATTTTTATAATATTATTATTAATATAAATCGTATAATTAAATTTAGAACTATTATACGTTATAAACTTTAATTTAATAACACCTTTAAATTTTAAATAATATTTAATATTATTATTATATTAATTAATATTACGGATAATATTATTTAATAACTTTAAATGAAACTTATTCGATTTAAAAATAAAAGTAAATAATTTAAAAATTAATTTAAAACAGAAATATTAATTATAATAATTACGAGAATTAAAATTACAAAATCCGAATTTTATAATAAAAGTAAAAATGTCCAAGTACTTTCTATTTAAACTAAAACGTATTTCCGATTTTTAAGATTAAAAGATTTATTAAATTAAATTTTTATTATAATAGTTTACTTTATTAAAAATGCCGTAAATTAATTGGAACTTATTATGTAAAATTAATGAAAAATTAAAAAAGTTTAATAAAGATATTCTTAGTTTTTTTTAAAATATTATATTAATTTCGAATATAAATTCCGAAATAATTTTATTAATTTAAATAAAAAACGAAACGTAATTTAAACTTTTTTAAATTTATAATTAAAAAGATTAACGTTTAAATATATATAACGTTTAAGAATTTAACTATTAAAACCGGATACGAAAATAATAAAATAAATATTATAATTAATATATTTTAAAAACTATTAAAAACTTTTTAAAAAATAAATAAACTAAAAAAACCCGGATTATAAACATTAATAAATATATCGCTAAAACCGTAAAAGTCGATAACCGATAATTTAAAAAACGGTAAAAGAAAGAAATATTTTATTTCGAGACTAGATTATTTTAAAGCTAATTTAAAAAAAAACCTTAATTTATTTTCGATTTTTTACGAAACATATTTAAGATTTATAAAATTAAGGATTATCTAGTTTAAAAAGGGCTTAATTACTTATTATAATTATAGAAAATAGGAATATATTATATAAAATTATAAAACTTAACGGTAAATTATAATAATAAATTCCAGCTTTCAAAGGCTAATATCGGAAAAAAACCAGCAATAAAAACACGATTAATATAATTTACATCCAAAATAATTATAATGTCATATAATCAGACCAATTGTTAGCTCCACTGAGCCACGAGCCCCTCGTCGGGTCGTATCAGCGACTGTTGCTGCATACGTTCTTATCAGGATTTATGGGGTCCTGTCCTAGCCCTGTCTGGCTGTAGGGGGCTGTATTCTTACATATAACCTTTTATTAAAGATATAATAAAAATTAAAGGAAATTAAAAAACTATTTTCAATAATAATTAAAAAGAAACTTCATTTCTATTAAGTTAACCTTTATAAAATAACTTTAAAAATAAAAATAAAAATATAAAAAAAATATAATTTATTTTTCCTATTATAACGACGATAAAAAAAAGATTAAATAATATTTAACGTTTAAAGAAAAAAATAGCGAAAATAAAATAAGAATTTATGCTTAAAAAAACTTAATCGATATAAAAGACTTTCTGTCGTTAATTATAAATAACCTTAATACGGAACGTATAAAAATTAAAAAAAATATTATATTATATTACCGATTATACGAATATAATAATACAAGGTCGAATGGAGTTTAAGCCATATTTTCCAGGCTAAACCAAATATATAAAAAATTATTATACGATATAATTTATACGATAAATATTATACCTAATATTTTCGAACATAATAATTGATTAATAGTTTTACGGTTAGGATAGATTAATATCTCGGTTTTATAAAGCTTTATTTTGAAACCGATTGCTGGGCCCTCGTAAGCACGTAATTTTTCGATTAATGTCGGTATTTTTAAAGGTTTTCGCAAAGGGTAAAATAGAACCGATAGAAATTAACGGGAAAACGGTTGACGTAAGTATAACTAAAAGAACTTCCAATTCGGAAAAAAACGTTATTAAGATTAAATAAAACAAAACTAGCTTTCGTAAATCTGGATTTTATATTATCGGACATTATAGTAATTTGGAACGCGTTATAAAAGTCGACAAGAAATTTTTTTGGCAATATAAATATAATAACGTCGTATTAAGTTTTCGATATATAGCAAATAAATACGTTTAAAATAAAAAAAATAAGATATAATAAAAGGTTAAAGTTAATACGAAAAATATACGTGCATATAAAACGTAATAATATTATTATTAACGTAATATTCTTCGAATTTTATCAAATAATAATTTTCGTAACCGTCGAGGATAAAAAAATGTTTCGAACTTTTCGTACGCGTTCGAATATATTTATTAAAATGCTGGATTTATTCGAAACCTAATTTATTTATTATCCAGCTATTATTACTTAATTAAATTTTTTAATTTGTTATTAATAATAGGTTATTACGATATTAAGATTTAAAATAACTTTTTTTGTTATAATAATAAATAACGGTATAAGTTAACTTTAAAAATTAATAACTTAAATAATTATAACCTATTTTTTATTCCTTTATTACGTTTATTTAAGTTTTTTATATTTTTCGATATTAGTAATTATTATATTCGTTATTATAAAAAGCCTTATTAAAAAGTTAGTTTTATTAAAATCATAAATATCCTTTTTTACGATATAGTACTCTATAATTATAACCCGAATAAGCTTGGATTATTTATAAAATATCTTTAAATTTTCGGATAAAACTCGTTAATAATTAATTTTCCGATTTAAATACGTTTAAAGCTTTTATTACTGTCTAACAAAATTCGACGCTTATTTAACTTCAATTTATTTTATAATACGTTAAATAAGTAATATATTAACCATATTTTTAACGTGCTAAAACCGGATAGGAAACGTTTACGTATTAAAGTTTAGAATACGGTTAATAATAATTTTTTTTTCGATCGGTATTAATTTTTACAAATAAGGTACGGTATCGGGTGAAGTAAATTTATTATTATATCGGAATCTTAAAGTAAAAATTGTAATCGTATATATAGAACTAAATTTAGCATAAAAAAGTTTAAAGTCTTTTTTTTAACCTAAACAGCTAAATTTATTCTAAGTTCTTTTATAAACCGCTTTATAAAGGTGGTATTAAGAAATAAATAATTGAAGTTAGATAATAAAAAAGTTGAAAAAACCGCGCAGTTCGCTTGTCCGCGCAGCTTGCTTATCTGAGACGTTACATATTTTGAGTAAGGATTTTTTTAATAATAAATTTCTTTTTTAGTCGTCGTTAATTTTCGCGAATTAAAGGCATTATCGATTCGGGCGTATCGACCGTAATATCGAGCTTTTAAAGTAAATTTGAAAATATTATATATAAAATATAACTTTTTAAAAGTAAATTTTAGCTTTTATTTTTTATCCTAGATAATTAAGTTTATCCTAATTTCTTTTGTATAACGTTTTATATTATTACCGTTAAGAAATTTAGCTTGCTCACTTATATAGCATGTTATTACAAGTTAATTTTATTAAAATTATAAATATCCTTTTTTATATTGGCGTATTTTGTAATAATAACCTAAATAAATTCAATTTTCGAAATATTTTTAAATTTTCTATAAAATCTATAAGTAATTAAATTTTCAATTTAAATACGTTTAATTTCTTTTTTACTTTTAAATAAAGCTCGATATTTAATTAATTTTAACGCATTTTATAAAACGTTAAATTAATAACGTATTATTATATTTTGAACATATTAAAATCTGATGAAAATTATTTACGTATTTAAGTTAAGGATTTAATTAATAATTAATATTTTTTCAGTCGGCGTTAATTTTTATAAAAAATAAAAATATTGGTTCGGGCGTATTTACTATTAAAATCATATATTAAGGTAAAACGTAGATCTATATAAATACAATTTAGCTTTTAATAATCAAGTTTCTAGTTTTCTATTTTTATTTTTTAAAAAATTAAATTTATTCTTAGTTTTTTTTATAAAGCGCTTTAAAATATTAATGTTAAAAAATATACTATTGAAAATAGAGAGCTAGAATAGCTAAAAGAGCGGCTTGCTTATATTTATAGCTCGCTTATATATAGAATGTTATCGGTAAATATAAAATAGATTTTAATTAAATTCGTTTTTTTACTTTTTAAAATTAATAATTATATATAACGATTTATATATATAAGTAAGCCGCTTTATAACATCTCGTAATAATAAATTATGTTAATATAAATTAATTCAAGTTCTTTTGAATATATATATTTATTATTTCTTTATAAAGATACGCATTGTATTCAAGTTGCCGTAAACGTTATATTTCCGGTTTTAAATTTTAACTTTTTTACGATGATTATTTTTAGCCGTTATTAGTTTAAATTTTTTATTAACTTTACATTTCGGTTAATAACGTTTATCTTTAATTTTTTAACGTTTACTAAAAATACAACGTACCGGATAAGCAAGCGGCGTACATAAGCAAACGGATTAAAATTTCAAGCTTTGTAAAAACAAATTCAAACAAATTAATAATAATATATCGCATTAAATCAGATTAATCGATCTTTTTTTCGCTAAACGTCTTTATAATTTCTTTATAAGTACGCGTATTATATCCGGGGTTGCCGTAAACGTTATACTTTTATTTTTCGTTTTATTCATTTTGCGATATCTTTTTTCAACGGTTATTAATTGCATTTTTTTATTATCCTTTTTTATATACAGTAAGTAAATTTTTTTTAAAAAAAGCATTTATTTTTAATTATATAACGCTTGTTTAAAATTTAATTCGTTTTACGTAATTAAACCTTTTTTCTTAAATACAAAATAACTTTATATAAAAATAATATATAACCTTTTATTAATTAGTCAGCGGGTATAAGGTGCATCAGAGTCGAAGCTTATCGACAACCACGCGTATGAGCCTCCTAAGCCGACATCAGTCAAGAAATTACATGCTTACGTGAGCTCAGTAATCGGCTTTAAAATAAGGCTTTATAAGATTAAGATATTAATCTGGCCTAACCGTAAAAACTATTAATTAATTATCGTATTCGAAGATATTAGGTATAA
Source organism: Monosporascus sp. CRB-9-2 (assembly GCA_004155915.1). Taxonomy (NCBI): domain Eukaryota; kingdom Fungi; phylum Ascomycota; class Sordariomycetes; order Xylariales; genus Monosporascus; species Monosporascus sp. CRB-9-2. The sequence continues at coordinate 139,014 of QJOA01000027.1, read as the reverse complement.
TATTTATCGTACAAATTATATCGTATAATAGTTTTTTATATATTCTGATATCAAGGGTCCTAAAATAAACAAGACGCCACAGAGATTATCTGTAGCTTAAGGTGGCGACTGGACCAGCTACATCTACATATATAAGCCCTAACCGACGCGGTCCAAGAACTTCATGATCAATACAAGAACAACTGTTTTGACCCCAATACTGAATACACGCTTGTGTCTAACAGATATAATGCGTGCATTTGTTTAAAAGCTATAAAGATAATCAGCAAAAAGAATTCGATTAATTGAAATTGATTTAATATGTTGTAATTAAGTTATTTGGATTGGTTGTTACAAGGTATTAAATATTGGTCCGCTTATTAGTTTGGTCCGCTTATTAGTTTGGTCCGTTTAATAGTGTAGCACGTTAAATACTTTAATATTTTAATGATTTCCGTACTTTTCGTAAAATTAATAACGCTTATCATAAACTCTTCTTAACGTTAATAGTGATTACGGTAATTAATTATTAGAAAAGTCAACTAAATTATTTTAATTTTATTTTCTTTAATTATTATTATTTCGTAAATTATTTTTTTATTTAATTTAATATCGAAGTAGTTCTAATTTAAATACGTATCCTTTTTATTTTCGCTTAATAGCTTTATAAATATCTTTATCATTTATTTTATATCGAAATCTTTTAATTAATTCTTTATATTTTTTGTTATAACTTTTCTAAATGTTATCGAAACCTTTTTCGTTAATTTCTTTTTTCGAATCTTTTGAACGTTACTATATCGACGAATTTATTATTTTTAATCGATTACAGTTATTACGAAATAAAAGTGTCTTTTCTACCTTGAACAATTAAAAGAATTAAAGCCCTTTTTTCTAAATTAAATTAAGTTTTTTGTGTAAATTTGTTACTAAACGTTTTTACGCTAAACTTATCGTTTCAAAATGGTACCTTAAATATAATATAAAATAAACAAATCTTTATATTAATTATGCCAAAAATGAAATTAAGGATTTTTATCATGTCGGCAAATATATATTATAATTTAACTAAAGTTGCTATCTAAATCTATTCATTTGCAACTAAAGTTAAAAGTAGCTAGATATAGCTTTAACTTCTTTATTCTTACAATTCTAAAGCTACAAATTAAAGCTTATTAGTTCCTTTTAACGTTCTTTTAACAAATTATCATAATTGTCGACATGTTTTAATAAAGTTTATTAATAATTAATTTTCCGATTTAAATTTATTTAAATTTTTTTTGCTATTTAATAAATTTCAACGCCTAATTAATCTTAACGTATATCGTAATACGTTAAATAAGTAATATATTAGTTATATCTTTAACGAATTAAATCTAAATAAAAAAGGTTTACGTATTCTTTTTTAAAGATTTGGTTAATAATCGATTTTCTTTCGGTAAAATTAATTCGGGCGGATTTACCATAATATCTAATTCGAAAAATTATCTAAGTAACTTTATTTATAAAACTAACTTTTACAGAATTAAGTTTCGAATTTTATATTTTAACTTAAATAGCTAGGTTTATTTTGACTATTTTTTTAAGCTGTTTTATATTATTAGTATTAAAAAATAAACGATTAAAGTTAAGTAATTAAAATATTGAAAAAAAATGAGCCGTTCGCTGATATAAGCCGTTTGTTTATATGGCACGTTAGTTTATTTCGTATAATTAAACTTTTATTTTTTAAAAAAAGTAATTTTATATAAAAATAATATGCAAGGTCGAATAGGTTCAAGTTCTATTTTCCAGGCTGAGCCAAATATATAGAAAATTATTACACGATGTATTTTACACGATAAATACTATATTCAATATCTTCGAACACGATGACTGATTAATGGTTTTTACGGTTATATAAAAAAAATAACCTTTTATTATAGAATTAACCGATTTAAATATCTTCGTCGGCGCGTTATCTTAATAATCGTTAATTCCTTTTTATAAACAACGTTTATATTTTAATATTTTACGGATATTTTTAAAAGTTTTTACGAATAAGAAAATAACAGCGATAAAAGTTAATGAAAAATAATTAACGTAAATAAAATTAAAAGAAAAATCTACTAGTACTTAAAAAAACGATATTAAAATCGAATAAAATAAAATCAATTTTCGTAAATCCACATTTAATATTACCGAATTTTGTAATAATTTTAAATGTATTATTAAAACCGGCGAAAAAGTTCTTTTTAATAATATAAATATAATAACGTTTTATTAAATTTTCGAGATATAATAAATAAATACGTTATAAAATAAAAAACAATATATATTAAAAAAGTAAAGCTGATATAAGAAATGCGTGCATTTATAAAACGTAATAATATCGTAATAAACGTAGCATTTTTCGAATTTTAACGAATAAAATTTTTCGAAAACGTCGAAAGTAAAATTTTTTTTAATTTTGTTATATATGTTTAAACATATTTATTAAAGTATTAAATTTATTTTAAGCTTTATTTATTCGTTAATAATTTATTATTATTTAATACATTAAAATACTATCGTAATATTGAAATAACTAAAATTCTTTTTATATTATAACAATAAATAATAATAAACCATGATTTTGAACATTAATAATTTAAATAATTATAATATATAATGTATTTTTTATTACTTTTATTTAAAAGTTTTACGTTTTTGGTATTAAAAATTTTTATATCAGTTATTATAAAAGCTTTTATTAAAAACTTAATTACGTCGAAAGTATAAATATCTTTTTTTATAATATCGGTTTTTACGATAATAAGCTGTATATATTCAAATTATTAATGAAATATTTTCAAAATTATATACAAAACTTAATTATAATTAATTTTTGGATTTAAATGCGTTTAAAGCTCTTTTGTCGTTTAACAATATCTAACGTCTAATTAATTTCTGTAACGGCAGCTACCAGGATCAAACCGTGAGGCTGGCAACCGTTACGTGGGGCTGACAGCTGCCATATGAGCTAGCCACCCGCCACATAGAGAGTGGGGACATTTGTAAATCTTTACGCATTTTGCGACTTTGCTTTTTTTCCTTTTTTTCTTTAACTTAAAATTTTCGTTTATAGCGTTAATAAACTAGTTACCATATTATATTAATGCTGGCCGTATCATTATTTTAAGTTTATTCCCTTCCTTGCTGGCTTAGCGATTAATAAATAAGGTATTATATCTTTTACGTCGATACGTAATAACGAAAAACAACGTATTCTAGACCAGACCTAAGACCAAGACCTAGATTAATTAATATCAAGATTAATTATCTGTTAGGAAAAATTACTTATTAGCTAATTGACGTTTAAAGCGACTTAGATTAATTAAAGGTAAAATTGAGAATATAAAAGACGAAATGTTTCCTTAAAATCCAGACCAGAGTATAGAGAACGACGAATACCCTGAAAAAACGGTACAAGATGACGTACCGCAAAACAAAACCGAATCCGTAAAGATAAAGGGTTTATAAGATTAAAATCGAAACTATAACTACTTAAAAACCGATCCCGATAAGCAGCTGATCGACGAAATGGCTAATAATAACCAGGATATTTAGGGAGAATTCCAAAAATTTTACGACGAAGTTACTTGTTTTTAGGCCAAATAAAACTATTATTTCTTTATTTTTTCCGATAACGCCAACCGCTTTCGCCGAAAAAATATAATTAATAACGTTTTCGGTAATATCAGTACGTTTCGTCTTATTAATATGGCAACATAGCCCGCTTTCCGTAAATTTACGGAAAATAATAATACGAATTTTAATTATAACCGAAAAAAAAATTTATGTTAACGACTTAGCTAAATTTAACGGTAACAAAATTAAATTTAATGCCTAAGTTTATAAAGTTATAAATAAATTCGAAATAAATAAATAAATTTTTTCGGAACGAAAAGATTTGCATAATTTATTTAATAAGTTTCCTGGAAAAAAAGGCTAAATAAGGAATTAAGATTCGTTATCGATTAATTATACAATTTTCTTGTTACGTAACCGAAATAATTTAAATATTAAAATTATCGTATTACGACTCGAATTAAACTTTCGTTATTAAAAAAGCTTTCCGTATTTTTACCTTTAAGCCCGGTAAAAATTATAATATTTATAATTTTATTTTTAAATTTAATATTTTCGCTTAAAAAATCAAAATTACCGAAAACGAATAAAAGCAAGTTTTATAAAAACAAATTTTTTTTAAATTTTGATTTATATTTTTTCGAAAATAATTGCGATTTTAACGTTATTTACGAAAAATTTTATAATTACGTTGTTATAATTATTTATAATAATTAATTTGCTTATAAAAAACGTTAGTAAAAGCGTAAACCTTAATTATATAATCCGGATAATAATAAACCGAAAAATAAAAATAAAAAATCCCGCCCGAATAATAATTCCGGTAAATTAAAGATTTTAGATAATACCGGTAAGCTTTTGTTAAAAACCGAAAAAAAGGTTTATTAAAAAGTTAATATATATTTTAATTATAGCAAAACGAGATATAAAATTAGCAATTATCCCGATAAAAAAAAGGTTATTACGGTAAAAATAATAAATAATTCGTTTAATTTTAACGAATCGGAAAAAGAATAAAACCGTTAAAAAACTTTTCGATAATTTTTTTTATTAATAATAACGGAAAAAATTATTTTAAAAAATATAAAGCTTTTATTAAAATTACGCAAATTTAAATAAATAAAATTAATTTACGTATTACCGTTTTTTGTAATATTAAAATATGAACTTAATTTTTCGTTAACCTTTGTTTTACTAAATATACGAAAAAGTAATTATAAATTTATATTATCCGGTTAAAAAAAAACTAATTTAATTATAAAATTACCGGAAGTAATTTGTCGGCCAAATAAAAGTTTTAATAATTATAATATTTAAAATTAACGGATAACGTTTTTTTAAAAAAGTTTTCCAAATTATAAATATTAAATACGATATTTTTATTAATTTCAATTAAATAAAAAAATAGTTTATTATTCAATTATAAAAATAAAAATATTATTTAGCTTAATAACCTTTTAGTTTGGTTAAGTTTCTATTAGCGATTAAACTTTTAACTTAATGCCTGCTAAACGGGTACGTTGATCTTAAAGTTTAGGAAGACGTTAACCGCCGTGACCGCGTTATGGAAAAAGCCGATAAATAATATTAAATTTTTCGATGTTTATAAAAAAAACCCGAACATAACTTTATATTAATACTTATACCCGTATTTATTATTTTATCGAATATATTAAATAAAAAAGATATACCGGATATATACGATATTAAGCCGATTATTTCCGTGATAAAAGTTGTTAAAGATAATATAATTATCGCCTTGCTGATAAATAAGTTGGAAATTAATCCCTGTACGGAATAATAAAACAAATTTCCGTTACCTTAAAAAGCTGTTTTTTTAAAAAAATAAAAAGTTAAACGTTATAACGTTATTTACTTTACAAAAATAGAAATTATATAACGGTTAAAAAATCCTTTTTCCCGAAAATAAAGATCCGAAATACGTAAAACGAATTCGGAAACTTTTATTAAAACCTTTCGCTTATTTAAAATGATTTTTTCCAAAAAAAAAGTTAATATTTTTTTAAACTTCCGACCTAACAATAACGTAAGTTTGGAACTCGACCGGCCGATACCTGTTTTTAAACCTTTTATTTATAAAACGTTTATTTAATATTTTCCGTTAAAAAATAATAAATAAATTATTAAAAATAAACTTTATCGAAATATATATATAAAAAAACGTTATTTTAATCTTATTTATTTTAAAACTTTATTTATTAAAATGCCGGTTTTATATTAATTATCGTTAAAAATTAATATTTAAAAATTTATTTTATTTTAATTTTTTTAATTAACGGTATTATATTTAATTACCGAAATATTAAACGTTTTATTAAAATTAATATTATTTAAAAGTTTTATAAATTTCGTATTATTATTAAATCAAAATATTTAATAATATTTAAAATTTATTAAAAAACGTTTTAATAAAAATTATTTATATTTAAATTTAAAATAAACCTTATTTAATAATAATTATTTATTAATACTTAATTACATAAATTTTCTAATTATTACGTAAATATTTACGTTAATAACGTATTGATTTATTCCGGCTTTAAAAAAATATTAAAAATATTAAAAAAAAATTATTTACCGGTTATATAAAACTAACTTTTAAAAAGATATTAAAAAGTTCGGGTTCAACGTTAAAAAAATAAATTACTTTAATATTATTATTAAAATAAACGTAAATATTTTTATTAAGCTAATTAAAATTAAAGTAATTTAAAAATAAAAATTCGAAAATTTTAATATTTATATTATAATCCGTTTATTTATAAAGTTTTATAATTACGTACGAATATTTTGTTATTATAAAAATAATATAACCGAATTATTAAACCATTTATTAAAAAAATGCTTTTTTTATAATAAAACTTAAATAAAAACGGGTTTTCGAAAAAATAAAATAATTTACTTACAAAACTGTAATTTTGGCTTTTATTTAACCTAACCGACCGACTAAAATAAAAATAAACGTATTCCGTAACGTAATTAAAATTATTATTTCATAATAATAATAAAATAATAAATAAAAATCCATAAATTTTTTTTAAAAATTATAACCTTAATAAAAAAAAACGTATCTTATTTAAAACCGAAAATTACTTATTATAATCCAAACTTTTAAATATTATTACCTTAAATTTTAAAACCAAAAATTTTTTATTATTATCGATTATTAAACTTTATTATACTTTACGAATAAACGTATTTTTTTTACGCGCTAAATTTAATAAGTTAATTTTTTTAATTTTTAATATTACCTTTTAATATCAATTTGGCAAAAAAAATATCGCCGCGGATACTTTATTACGAAAAACGGTAAATTTACTTATAATTAAAGTTCGAAAAAAAAAAGAAAAAAATTAAACTTTAATTCCGTTAAAATAATTAAATTTTTTAATTATTATTATTAACGGAATGCCAATTAAAATACGAATCGAAAATATCTTATAAAATACTAATTTAATCGATCTTATTCGTTACGAAAATAAAATATAAAATTTAAGCAAAAAAGATAATAAATTAATAATATCCGAAAAAATAATTAACGGTTATATTTTTTTCCGTACCGTACTTATCCACAAAATTTATATATTTAAAATATTTACGTATTTTGGCCAAAATAAAATAATTAAAATATTAATAGGGAAATATATTTAATCCCGATTTAAACAAAATATCCGATAATATATTCGGAATTATTACGATTACCGTCGGAATAAAATATTTCGAAACAAAATTTCGGAATTTTTTTACCATTTTTTTTATTCCGAATAATATATAGGATTATGTCGTTATTGACGGAAAAAATATGCTAAAAAATTATTACTGTTATAATTACATATAAACGTTTATCGATAAATTTAACAAAATTATAGCAATTTTTCTAAGTAAAAAAATTAATACCGCCAAAAACCTAATTAACCGATATTATCGATACTTATATTATTTTTTAAAAATATTTATTATTTAAATTAACGATAACATAAAATAATTTCTTTTTTAATTTTTGGTTAAATTATCGGCAATTGGTGCTTTCAGGTGCTGCAGGCTGGTGAGCTTTGTTCAGGCTAGGCAGCAGAATGCTGCCTGGGACAGCCTTTGTCCACTGATGATCCTTTGTCACTTAATTATGTATGTAAGGGCGATTGCCTACGGACTAGATTAATCCTTTCCCAGTATTTAAAGAACCAATATAGAGCAATTACGCCAGATTCCTGCATTCGATTATTGTAACTGCTGATATGGTAGTATCTTTTGGTTAATTGGCAACCGTAGTACGTTATACGAAGTAATTAATTGCAGATTTGAGAACTAAGTTAACAAAAAAAGCAAAAAATTTAAAAAGGGTTGTTTAGTTAACGATTTAGGAGAGAGTTAAGTAATAGTTAACGATGGTAAAAAAATGCAAAACTTTTAAGAAGTTCCCCGCTGAATAAATTAATAACCTATCCGATAACGGCTTCGTTTTTAAGGGACGGAAGTATATAAAAAACGATAACCTTTTTTTTTATTCCGAACTTTTATATAATTAAAAAGTTCTTTAAAATAAAAAATTTTATAATAAAAGAAAGTAAGCGGAAAAATAAAAGGCATTTTTAATGGAAAATAACTTATCGCTTTAGTAATAAAGGTTAAAGGTAAATTTAAAGAAATTTGGAACTTTAATTTAAAAATAATATACCGAAATAAACTTAAATAAGTTTTATACGTCCTTAAGTATTAACATAAATAGCATTAAATAAAACGTTAAAATACGGGAAAATAAATATTAATAAGTTAAAGATAAGGTTAAAAATATAAGGTTTTAAAAATAAAAGATTAACGAAATAATATTACGATTAAACGATATAATAATAAAGTTTTTAAATATATTCGGACATAAAACGTTATAAAGTTCGAAAAATTTGCGAAATGTAAATGTATAAATAAAAGCGTTAAAAAACGTTTATTTTATGGTTCGGGTAAGTAACTCGAAGAAAGTTCCCGTTATAATACCCGAAAAAAGCGACATAAAAAAATTAACCCCTTAAAAAAAGGCGAAAAAAAGCTTAAAAAGTAATTTATTAAAAAGCCCGACCTTCCGAAAAAAAAAAAGTAAAAAGGTAAAATTACCGTTTAAAGAAAAGGGAATAATATGCGGAAACCTTAATAATTTAAATAATTTTTTTTTTAATGTTATTTAAGGATTTACCGAAACGACGGAAAGGATATTACAATTCCTCCAGCAATTTTTCCGGCTTCAGCTTTAATAACTTAAACGATTTTAATAAATTAGGTATTTGTTTAAAAAAACGGAAAAAAAATTTTAAAAAATTTAATAACGATTCGAAATTTCGTTAAAAACGTTTCGATTTTTCTTTAAATAAAAAGAATTACCTATTAAGTTAGGTTAATTAAAAGCTTTAAAATAACGCCTTTAATTTTGCCTTTAAAGAAATTAATTATAAAGACGGTATAAAGTTAAAGCAAATTAATTAGCTACGTTTGGCGAAAGTTATTACCAAAATCTATAAAAAGGCGCCTTTAAAGTTGATTATAAATATCAAGAAAAAAATAAAGATATTAAGAACTTTACGGAAAGCTTATGCAGCGACGGATAAAACCCGGTAAAGGTTATTTTAAAAAAAGTTTAGCAAAATTATATACAATAAAAAAAACCTTGTACAGTTTATTACCAAGTTTTAAAGGCTATTTCGAAAAATAAAGGGCTATAGTATAAAGCTTAAAACCGAAAAACATATTACCATATTTCTTATTACTATAAAAAACCGCGTTAATAGCTGGTACAAAACGATATAATTAATGCTTAAATAAACGGATTACTCCTTCCAGCAACTAATCGACGATTTTAACAACAAGTTCCATAACCGTACCAACAAAAAAAGAATAACGAACGGTTTTATAACGCTTAAAGGAATAAAGGTAAGGGAAATAATAATAACTCCCGAAATAATAAGCCCGCATGGAACAAAAACGGAAAACTACTTTGCTTTAACTATAACAAATACGGATATTTAATAAAGAATTGCCTTAAACCCCAAAAAAAAAATTATAAAGGTAAAAAAAAGAAATAAAACCGAAATAAAGGCAGAAATCAGGGTAACAATAACCAAAGTAACAACTTTCGCAACACCTACGGCGACGCTTGCGGCAGTAAACCGGATAAAAAATAATTTATCCTTAAAGGCCTGGAAAACTTATACCGTTTTAATAGAAAAATATTTAACGCCTATATTAATAAATAACAGCTTTATAACCTTATGCAATAATACGATAAGGTAATTCAAAAATTAACTACAGTAATTAATATCATTAAAATTATAACGCCTGAATATTTTAAAACAATAGCTACAGTAACTAATTACCTTAAAACTTCAATAACTAACTGCTTTAAAGTTTTAACGATTAAAAGCCTTAAAGCAGTTATTATAGGTAGTACCATACTATTATATGTTTATTTATCCATAAAAGATAATAAAAATAAATTACTTTAGGACTTAAAAGCAAACGTTAACATTATAAATAATATTAAGGATTTCGAAAAAAGTTCGGTTTTAAATATCTAAAAATAAGGGAATCCATATTATAACAGGTAAAGGACTTATTATTATTATTACCGTTAAAACAGTAAAGTAACCCCTAAAGGGGCCCCGTAAAAAGAATAACGAAATCATGGTAAAGTATACGTTATATATTAACGACTTCCTTTTAAAGGTATTTTTTGGAAAGATATATTACAAAAAGGAAGGTTATTTAAATAAGAACACCTTAGTAAACTTTAACGGGTTCCAATTAATAACAATTAACATATTTCGGAAAAGCTTTTTCCTATAGCTTTATAAAAAGCCGGAACCTATTATCAAGGCCCCGAAATCGACGAACGACAAAAATTATTAATAAGGATACGTACTAAGGCAGGTATTTAATAAGGATAACGGTAACCTAAAAAGGGCGTTCGTTAACGCTTTTAAAGATAAAAAAGTTCGCATAACGGACGAAGTAATAAAAGAAATTATCCTTTAGTACCGCCGTTTTTGCTACCTTAACATAAAACAACTAATTTAGATTATCAAAAGGTTTACGGAAATAAACTTAAACTTTAACGAAATAAAAACGTTGTTTTATATAACGTATAACGAAAAAAAAAAATACAAAAAATCTTATTTACAAACCCCTAACGACGGGGGAAGTACGTAAAAAAAATTATTTAATATAATATAAACTTAATTAAACCAGTTAACATTAAAAATAACAATTATTTCGGTTTTATTATAAACGATCTTTTACGTTATAAAAAATGTTATTTATTCAAAACCAAAAACGAAATATAATAAAGCTTATGTATTTATATTATGAGGATAATTAAACGTTTAAAAATAACTAAAAATAAAAAAGAATAAATCTTACGCCTAAACGGCGGTAAAAAGTTTAATATAAGTATAATCGAAAAGTTTTGCGTAATTAAAGGCATTAAATTAATGATTTCCAGTTTTTATAACCAATATTAAAACGGAATTACGGAAAAAGGTATTCAGTTCCTGCAAAACGAAATTCGTACAACTTTAACCCAAATAAAAATCCCGACATGCTTTTAAAATTTAATAATAAAAGCTATAACGTATATAATTAACAGAACTAAATAGTTTGCGGTAAAGAATATAATACTAATTAAGTACTTTAAGGATATATTCGAACTTAATAAATTATATAAACTTAATAAAAATTACAGAACTAAATTAAAAAAGATTAGCAGCTTATAAAGTAAAAGGTATATTATTAAGTTATTAAAAAATATATAATTATAAGGTCTGGTTATTAAAGGGCGATAAGTTACTTATAATATTATATGTTACAGTTTATAAAAACCTAGAAAAGTTAAGGAAACCTTTCGACCTTAAAGATATTATTCGATCGCTTTTATAACCCGTACAGAAACGCTTGGAATACCGTTAAAGATAAAAAGGTATCGGAATAAAAAATAAAAATAACAACGTTATTTCGAAAGACGATACGGACCAGGAAACTAAGCAAATTAAGCGTAAAAAGGAACGCCCGAAAAAGATAATTCTTAAGCTATATACTTTAAAGGTACCAAACGAAACCCCTAAGCTAATGCGCGAACTGAAACTAACTTTAACCCAAAAGGGCGAAAAAGGTAATAAGGGCCTACATATCTTCCATTTCGTTCCAGATGTCGACGATAACGACTTTTTTAAAGGTTACGGAAACGCCGATCAAGCTATCTGAAATATCTACAAATACCAACAAATAGTTAACATGCTAAAGGATAAATACAATAGCATTTTTGAGTTTAAAAATTTAAAAGATGTTAACTTAAGCAAATTATCTACCATTTACAGGCTTTTATAATAATAAACAACGGCCCGTTTTTAAAAAAAGCTATAAAAAGTCCAGAACGAAAAATATAACTTAAAGCAATTTTTACGGAAATTAAGGAGAACCTTTTACGTAAAACCTTTAAGTTTACGCCCTTTAACGAAAAAAATTTATAAATACCTTATTAATGCTAAACAAATATTAAAAAAATATATATATATATTTATAGGAAAGCTAAATAAATATAAGGTATATATTTACGTAAAAGAATTTACCCAGCGAAAAGGAATTAATTATAATAAAACCGCGGCAAATATAACAAAGATTATGTATTGGAAAATCCTAATGGCCCTGGCTGCTTATTTAGGCTGGCATATATTTTAAATTAACTTTATCGTTACGTACTTAAATAATAAGTTAAAAGAAAATATTTACATAAAGCAGTTTTCTATATTAAAGGAATATTTCGATACGTATTTAAAGGATAAAAAAACGTACCGTTTTTCCCTTAAGAAAGTTATTAAGTTAATAAATTTATTATACGGCCTAAAGCAGGCCGAAGTTGCTTAGCAGGAAAAAGTTAAAAAGATATTTATAAAATTAAATTTTTATTTATTAATTTTAAATAATGCGATTTATTATAATTTTAAAATAAAATATATTATCGTTTTATACGTTAATAACTTCTTGCTTTTCGGAATTAATAGATAATAATTTAAGGACGTTATTAAAAAAATCGTTAAAAACGTAAATTAATACCTAAATATATAAATTATCCGTTTTTTTACCGACTGGTAACGTTAAGTTAAATTAATAATAATATATTAAAAAGTTATTAAAATTAATTAAGTTAAATAAAATATGAAAGGAACTTATATTATTCGTTAAAAATTATTTAAAGTACGTTAGTAAATACGAAAATAAAATTAACAAAAAATATATATTCGAATATACGAATTTAATAAAAAAATTAAACTTTTTAAGTTATATTAATAAACCGGATATAACGTTTATAACCTTAACTTGGGTTAGGTTTATAAGTAATTTATTACCTAAATATTAAAAATGTATCAAAAAACTATTATATTATTTAAACGGTACGGCAAACCTATTTTTTGGGTACAAAAAGTTAAAACAAAACTATCCATATTAAAAATATAATAACTTAAGGTTATTCGGAACAATAAATATAAGTTTTACGGATAATCAAAAATTAGCAAAATTTATTAAAAGGTACGTATTTTTTATAATTAAAACGTCCGTATTTTGGATTTTACAGTTATAAGGCGTTATTATAAAATGCATTACAAAAGCAAAGTATATAAGTACAGGGATAGTTATAATAAAAGCAATAGGGATCAGAAACTTTTTGATAAAGCTGGAATTTATACTTAAAGGTTTCATTTTTATCCTAAAAAATAATATAAAAGCACTTAAGTAAATAAAAAAAACATAGATATTACGAAAAAAACGTTATATCAAAATTAAATATTATTACGTACGACAAAAAGTGCAAGCAGGAAACATTAACTTCCAATACGTAAAAAGCAAAGATAACCTTACAAACGGACTTATAAAGCTACTTGATAAAACGGACTTTAAACGATTCGTACGGGATCTAAGATTTAAGAAAATATTTAAAAAGTTAAAAGATACTGGAAAATAATACAAAAATTAAGGTTTAATCTCTATATAAATTGGTTATTTTTAAATTTAATTTTGGACTTTTCGGACTTTTAGCTGCGGTTACCTAACGCAAAAGGGCGTGTCGGCAATTGGTGCTTTCAGGTGCTGCAGGCTGGTGGGCTTTGTTCAGGCTAGGCAGCAGAATGCTACCTGGGACAGCCTTTATCCACTGATGATCCTTTATCACCTAATCATGTATGTAAGGGCGATTGCCCACGGATTAGATTAGTTCTTTCCCAGTACTTAGAGAACCAACACAGAGCAATTACGCTATATTCCTGCATTCGATCATTATGACTGCTGACATAAATTAAATAAATTTATCGGTATAAAATATTATTACGGAAACGTTTTATATCCGTAAATTTAAAAATTAAATTAACGTTTACGTTTTTATATTAATAAGTATTAAAATAATTAAAACGTATATATACGGGCATTAAATTTCGTGCATAATTTATTATATTATTTATCGATTTATATAATTCAGTTAAAAATTATATTAAATAAAAATATTTAAAATTTCTTTTCGTTAAATTTAAATATAATAAAAATAAAATTTAATTTAATTTAACGGATATTAATAATCGTTAAATAAATTAAAAACGTTTAAACGTTTACGAAAAAAACCGTATTAAAAACGTAAAAACGTTAAAAAACGTAAATTAATAAAAAACGTTATTTAATTAATTTTAAAATTAATAATAAAAAATTTTTACGTAAAAAGAATTTCGTAACGTAAATATCGACTATTTATTTAAATTTATAATTAATAAAACCTTTTAAAATTATAAAAAAATACGAACATAATTTCATTTTTAATTTATTATCGAATTATAAAATAATTAACTTATTTTATGCCGATTAATTACTTAAAACCGATAATAACTCGTTATTTTAATAAATTTAAATATTATCGTTATTTTAAAAAATTAACGATAAATTAAAATTCGAAATAAAATAAATCGAATAATTAAGATTTAACAGACGTTATAAAAAATTATAATATCGGATTAAATAAAAAAGTTATGATTTTAACGAAATATAATATTTCGTAATTAACTTTAAAAACGTTTTAATCTTAATAAAACGGGTTTATATAAAATATTTTGAAATATTTAAATTATTAATCCGTTTATAAAAATAAATACGCATAACGGTTACCGACGAAATTAACGAAAATTGCCTTAATAATAATAAAATTACGAAGATAAAAACCGGATTAATAAGAAAAACACGGTACTTATAATTAATAAAAACTTACATATTTTCTTTAATCGTATACAAGTTTTTAAAAAGGGGTAATATAACGGCAGCCACCAGGATTTAACCGTGAGGCTGGTAACCGTTACGTGGGGCTGATAGCTGCCATATGAACTAGCTACCTGCCACATAGAGAGTGGGGATATTTATAAATCTTTACGCATTTTACGACTTTACTTTTCTTTCCTTTTTTTTTTAGCTTAAAATCTTCGTTCATAACGCCAATAAACTAGCTACCATGCTATATTAATGCTGGCCGTATCAATTTCGACCTCTTTTGTAACGTATTAAATTAATAATATATTAGTTATATTTTTAACGTATTAAAATCGAATAAAAAATGTTTACGTATTTAAGTTAAAAGTTCTATCGATAATTAGTTTCTTTTCGATTAGCGTTAACTTTTATAAAAAAAAAGAATATTAATTTGAGTATATTTATAATTAAAACAATATATTAAAGTAAAATATAAAACTTTATAAATAAAACTTAGATTTTAAAATTAAGTTTTATTTTTTATTTTTAAATTTTAAATTTTAAGTAAATCTTATAAAATTAAAAACAATTTTTTTTCTTAAAAAAAAGAACTATTAATTATATAAAAGGGATTTATCCTTAAGGTTTACCGCGCAAAGCTTAACATCTCCTAAGTTACATTGTCTGACCCTGCCAAACCTGTTAGCTAGCAGGGGGTACGCTAGCACCCCATATACGGAAAGGCTCTCTCTGAACGGACTATGTATATTACGTGATTAGACTATATTAAAGTGCGGTATACGCTTTAGAGCACCTATAACTAGTTATGTAATATAATATAATTAATATTTCTTAGATCTGATAATTAAGAGTTTTATTTATTTAAATTCGTGTTATTATTTATTAATTTAACTTTTATTAAAACGATATAAGCTATATATTAATAATAATTATTTATATACTTTAATAGCTATAATGGCAACCGTACCGATAACGTCCGTAATTATTTATAATAATTTTTAAAATTAAGATAAATTTAAAAACGAATTTATAGTTAAAGTTAAAAGATATGATTTATAAGATTATATTAACCTTAATTAGAATCTTTTATAACTTATTAAATTTACGCCATCCGACATATTCTTTCCTTTAAAAAGATGATTTTGTTAATTAACGTAAATAATTTATTTATTTTTCGAAAAAATTATTTAAATCGAAAAGATTAATTAAACGGATTATCGGATAAATGTTTTTAATATAACGACTAAAAATAAATAAACCTATAATTAAAATTTTATAACTTTTTCTTATTATAATTAAAAATATAAATTTTTGGAAAAATTTATAACAAGTATATAAAATAAATTTTAAATAACGTTTTTTTTATTAATTAAATAAATTTGCTTAAAATTAAATAACGTTTTTAAAAAATAATACGTTAAATTATAACAAGCCGGAAAGATTTACGATAATCGATTACTTATAAATATTAAACGCATATACGAAAAACAATTAAAATAAGTTTTAAAAGTTACGAAAAGATTTAATAAATAAATAACGAAATAATAAAAATTATGATTTAAGGTTAACGTTATAAAGTTTTTAAAATCTTTATATATAATAATAACGCCGATTTTACTTAATTAATAGAATTTATACTAATTTTTAAAAAAAGAATAATATTAAAAACAAAACGATTAATTATTTAAAAATTAAGGTTAATTTTTTATATTATTAAAATATAATAACCTTATAATAATTAGCAAAAAATATTAAGGCGGCATTTTAAATTTTTTAAAAAGTTTTTGTAAATTTTTCTAATTAAGATAATTTTAATTATGAAAAAATTAAGAATATTAATAAAAACATTAATAATTAACCGTATAGTAAACTTTTTAAAAAAAAGGTTAAAATAAAGTAATCGTAAAAATTTTCGAATAAATTAAGATAATAATAAGCCAAAACGTTAAAAGTTGGATATATAAAGTATACGTTATAAAATTTACTTAATTATTTATTATAAATTATTTTAATATTTTTATATATTTTTTAAAAA
The DNA here is from genome assembly GCA_004155915.1 of Monosporascus sp. CRB-9-2. Taxonomy (NCBI): domain Eukaryota; kingdom Fungi; phylum Ascomycota; class Sordariomycetes; order Xylariales; genus Monosporascus; species Monosporascus sp. CRB-9-2. The sequence goes on along the minus strand of QJOA01000027.1, from coordinate 122,093 downwards.
TTTTTAAAAAATTTCCGTTTTAATTAAATAATGCAAGGTCGAATAGGTTCAAGCCTTGTTTTCCAGGCTAAGCCAAATACACAGAAAATTATTACACGATATAATTTGTACGATAAATATTATACCCAGTATTTTCGAATACGATAACTGATTAATAGTTTCACGGTTAGGATAGATTAATACCTCGGTTCCATAAAGCCTTACTTTAAAGCCGACTGCTGGGCCCCCGTAAGCACGCAATTTCTCGACTGATATCGGCTTGGAAGGCTCACATGCGTAGTTGCCGATAAGCTTCGACCCTGGTAAACCTTATGCCCGCTGGCTCCACGGTTCGGCAGGGTCAGATAATATGATTTAGGAGATGTTAAGCTTTACGCGGTAAACCTTAAGGATAAACCTTAAAGGCAAACCTTAAAGGCAAACCTTAAAGGCAAACCTTAACGGCAAACCTTAACTGCGCATAAAAGGCTGGCATCTTTCCGAGCCCTTGCCAGTCTTACGGCTCGATCGTTCCCACAGCACCTCGAGTTACCCAAAGACACCATGCCACGCAAGTCCGGATATGCGATACCGGTAATCCATGGCCGCAGGACTACCACTGAAACCGTTTTATTGACGGTACAGAATTACCAAAAATTACCGGACTTTAATTAAATAATAATAATATTAATTTAAAAACGTATCGTTACCGATTAATTTCTTTAAAAAAAGATTAATCGTTTATTAAAGATTATAAATTAATTAATTTTTAAATAAAATAAAATGAATTCTTACCTATTTTTTAATTTTTAATTAATATAATACGATAAACGTTACGTTTTATTTTTTAAGGAATTTAATTATTTTAAATTTAAGGTTTACGATATATATTTTTAATTTAATTAATAAGTTTTTAAATTATAAGATACCGATTTAAAATAACTGAATATACGTAAAGGAAAATTTTCGTTCTAATTAAAAAATACGGAAAAGTAAATATATTATTTTAAAGCTTTACGGGCCCGGAAACGTTACGTTTATACGATATAGTTTATTATAAAATTTTATATATAATTTAATAATTTTTTGATAATTCCGAAAAAAAACTTTTAATAAAATAACCGAAAAAATAATAATTTTATTCCAAATAAGTTGAATTAAGTAATTATTATATTATTAAATAAATTTAATTAATTCGTTATTGAAAATATTAACGTAATAATATTTTATATAACTTTAGTTATTTATAAACGAAACGTTAATTTATATATAACGAAATTATTACGAACTGATAATAGTACGATATAATATTTAAAATTAAAATATTTAAAGTTCGAAATAATCGTTTAATTATAATTTTATATATAAAAAATCGGTTAAAAGGTGTTATAACGATCGAATATTAAAAATATAATAGAGCGAAAGTGAAAAGGTAAATATGCTAAGAATTAAGAGAAAAAGCGTACCGATTAAAATAGCAAATTATTATCGATTTTATGAATTTTAAAAAAAAGGTTTAAAAAGTATAAATACGTTATATTTATAACCGATAGGTATTTAAACTTTATTTAGGATATTTACTTTAAAAATCGAAAATAAAATATATTAATTATAATATTTTAATATTTTTTAAAGATTTTGAAAAATTAGGAAAAGGTTTTTTTATAAATATTCGAATATGATAATAAAATTTTAAAAAATTATTTATTTCGAAATATACTTTAATAGTTTTTTTTAATATTAAATTTAAGCTTTTAATATTATATAACTAGGTTTAAAACGGGGATATAAACCATTTTAAGGGTATAATTAAAAAAAAGTAATTATAATACGAAATAACGTTAAATTATTTTCATTTTTAATTATATATATTTTTAAATATACTTTTTTTTAATAAAGTTTATACAAGATTTATTATATTTACTTAACGTATAAAAACGGCGTTGTAATATATAATCGGAAATTTTAATAAGTTTATTTACGAATATACGATTATATAATTTACGTAATAACGATTATTATTATAAAAAAAGAATAAAAATTATAAAAACTAAAGTTTAAAACGTAAATTATTTTTTTATCGGTTATTAATTTACAAATATTTACGAGATTTAAAATGTATTAATTAATAAAGTTATTATTATTCGAAACGTATAATTTAACGAAAAATTTACTTTTTTAAATAATATTAAATATTTAAAAAATATTTTTTTTACGTTACGAAAAACGAATTACGTACGTTATTTTGATAAATAAAATTATCTAATTAAGTTTATAATTATTTAAATATATATATATATATATTTATAAAAAAAAACTTAAACGGAATATTTTAATTTTCGGTTAAATAAAAAATAATTTTAAAAAAATATAAGCATTTAAAAAGATATATAAGTTAATAAATAATAAATTTATTCGTATAAAATTAATTACTTTTATATAACCGTTATATTTAAATTATTTTCGTTTTTTAAATCGTTATTTTTATTAACGTTTATATTAACAATTATTACGATTATTACGCCGGTAAAAGTCAAAAACATAATTTTAAGTTTTTATTAAACTATTTAATTTAGTGTATCAGTGAAAAATAAAGGTATTTTATAAGTTAAAAACGTAAGTTTCCTATATATTCCGTATTATAAAAGTATTATTAAGAATAATTATAAAGTTTAAAAATTTACATTTAACGTTAAATGATTAATTTATTTTTCAAGTTTATTTAATAACCGGCCGGTAAATTACGGAAATTTAAAGAAAGTAATTATATAAAATATACGTTATTTTAATCGAAAAACTTCCGATATAAAAAAATATAATATAATTCCCAAATTATAAGGCCGGATATATAGGCGTAACTTGCCGTTATTACCGTAAAACTATAAAAAGTTAAATATATACTCGTTAAGGGAATTATTTTATAAAGCCGAAAAGGTTTATTTGTAAAATTATAAAAAGATATAATCCGGGAAAATGGTTAGTTAATTTTTCGTTAAAGGAAAATAGGTTTTAAGATGTATATAAATATATGTTTATAAGTTTGATAAATATAATTAATTACAAAAATGCAAAATATATTTTGTTATACGGAACGATTAATAATTTAAAAATGCTTATGGTAATATATACGTATTTATTTTAATTAGGAAGTTCATTCGAACTTTAATTATTATTAGGGTTAAATTCGACTTAAAGCTTAAATAATATAATGCCGTAAACGTTTTCGTTAACGCAAATTTTTTTTTTAAATATTTATAAAAATATTTTTAAAATACGTATAACGTAACAAAAAAAATTAATTAGGAAAATATTATATAAATTAAAGGAATTATTTTTATTACAATAAAATTTTTTTTTTAAACTATTTAAAATTTAAAACTTAACCCCGTTTTTTTATAAACCTTATTATTTTATTCGTTTAAAAAACTTTTTTTTATAAATAATATTATTACAGCTTATCGTATAAGAAATTAAGATTTTATCCATTAATTAATTTAATAAATACGGATATAGTATACTTTTATAAAAAAATAAAAATTTATAAAAAGTTTTTAATATCGAAATAATTAACAATAAAATTAAAAAGAACTTTAATTATTTTAATTTATTTCTTAAAAGAAATCTAAATAATTTTCTAAATACGTTAATAACGGCGTCGAATTATGATCGAATTTTAATTTAATTTATTTAAATTCTATTAATAAATATTAAAAAAGAAAGTCGGTTTTATTTAATACGTAATAATTAATATATAACTTAATATAACATTTACGATATTCCGATTTGTCCGATTTAACTTGAATTTTAATAACGTATATTATAAAGGTATTAAATACATTATTTATACTTAATTAATATTAAAACTTTAATATTATAATTCGGAAATAAAAATTTGTTAAATATTTAAAATAATATCTTTTTTACGAATAATACGATCGATCGAAAAACAATTTAAATTTATATTATAAAACTTTTTAAAAAAGTAATAAAATAACGAATGAATAAATAAAATATAATAATTACTTTTATAATTAAAATAATTTTTTTATTTTCTATATAAGTTATAAAAAATGTATTTAGTTTTTAAATAATTAAAAAGTTAAAAATTAATCTAAATATGAAAGTTTCAAATATATACCATAATAATTAACAAATTATACGGTTTATTAATATTAACGTTGCTTTTTTATAAATAAAATTATAATACGTAAATATATATAATTATTATTTTCGAAAAATCGTATAAAGAATATAATTAAAATAGATTACACGTTTACGGATAATATATTAATTAATAAATTAACAAAAACTTTATTATACAAACTTTTTAAAAGTTTTAAAAAATAGTTTAAATTAATAAATATTACGAAAGCTTTTAATCGGTAAAGAAATAACGTTCTATAGTACCTTACCGGATGCACCACCTTACCGGATAACTTTTAGCACATTTTAATTACTTAACTTTAATTATCTATTTCTTAATACTAATAATATAAAACGGCTAATAAAAATCTTACGAATAAATTTAATTATTTAGGCTAAAAAACGAGATTTAAGATTTAATTATATAATATTTAATTTTATATATAAAGTACCCTTTTTAATTCAAATAAATAATACCGCGGCAAACTTTTCCGAACCGATATTATTTTAAATTTATAAAAATTAAAGCCGACCCAAAAAAATCGATTATTAACCGAATCTTTAATTTAAATATACGGATATTTTCTGTCCGGCTTTAATATGTTAAAGATATAGCTAATATATTGCTAATTTAACGCGTTACGGATCGCGTCGGAATTAATTAAGCTTCGGAATTTATTAAACGGTAAAAAATTTTAGACATATTTAAATCAAAAAATTAATTATTAATAGGTTTCATCCGAAATTTTAAAGATATTTTATAAATAATTTAGGTTCGTTCGAGTTATAATTACGAAATACGGTATTATAAAAAAATTTATAATTTCGACGAAATCAAATTTTTAATAAGGCTTTTTATAATAATAAATATAATAATTATTAATATCAAAAAACGTAAAAGACTTAAATAAACGTAATAAGGAAATAAAGAATAAATTATAATTATTTAAATTATTAATTTTTAAAGTTACGTTATATTATTATATATTATTATAATAAAAAGAATAGTTTAATTTTTAATATTACGATAATTTATTACCAATAACTAATTAAAAAATTACAATAAATGATAATAATTAAATAATAAATAAATTAAGTTTAAAATAAATTTAAACGCGTACGAAAAATTTAAAACGTTTTTGTATTTTCGACGGTTACGAAAGTTATTATTCGATAAAATTCGAAAAATATTACGTTAATAATGATATTAATACGTTTTATATATTTATATATTTTTCGTATTAGCTTTAACCTTTTAACGTATTTTGTTTTTTTATTTTAAAATGTATTTATTTGCGATATATTAAAAATTTAATATAACGTCATTATATTTATATTATCAAAAAAGATTTTTTTTTGCCGGTTTTTATAATACGTTTTAAATTACTATAACGTTTAATAATATATTAAATCTAAATTTGCAAAAGCTGGTTTTGTTTTATTCGATCTTAATATCGTTTTTTACGAATTAAAGGTTCCTTTAATTGTACTTACGCCGATTATTTTCTCGTTAACCTTCGCCGGTTTTATTTTACCTTTTATAAAAACCCTTAAAGATATCCGTAAAATAATAAAATAAAAACAATATTTATAAAAAAAGATTAAAAATTATTAGAGTAATTTGCTAACAAAAATATTTAAGTCGGCTAATTTTGTAATAAAAGGTTATATATTGCTGTTATATAAAGCTGCTTTTTTTCGGGAAAGAAAATGTTTAATTACGCGAAACGAACTATATTTTAAACAAATATTATAAAACTAAAAACAAACGTTTTTAAAAAGGAAAAATATTTATTATATAAAAGGAATAAGCTTTTCTGGCTTAAAAAAAGGGGTAATAAAAAAATGCAGCTAATAATAATTAAAAAGGGTTGTTATAAAAAGATTAAAACTAAGGAACGAAAGTATAACGTCTGTAATAAACCTGGGCATAATATGCATATTTATAACGAAGTTATAAATACGTTTAACGAAAAAAAAATCGGATTAATTTAAATTAATACAATATATTGTTATTAAGTTATTTAAATTTGTTATTACGGAGTGCTAAAAACCATCCGGTAAGGTAATGTGGAACGTTAACTTAAAAATATTTTTTTTTTTAAAAATTAGCCAATGAATAAAATTTCAGTATCGAAAAAGAAATAAAATGGATAATTGTAGCGTTAAAAAATGATAAAATATAATAGTTAATGCCGTAACTGCGTCAAGGCGTTAAGGGGATATATTAACTAGCAAGAGGTGCGCTAGCACCCTATATATGGAAAGGCTCCCCCTAAACGGACTATATATATTACGTAACTAGACTACATTAAAGTACGGTGTACGTTCTAAAGCACCTACAACTAGTCATGCAATATAACATAACTGATGTCCCCTATATCTGACAGAATCAGCCAGCGAGCATAAGGTTCATCATGGTCGAAACTTATCAGCAATTACGCATCAGTCGGTTTTAGAATAAGGCTTTATAAAACTAAGGTATTAATTTATTCTAACCGCGAAAACTATTAATCAGTTATCGTATTCGAAGATATTAGGTATAATATTTATCGTATAAATTATATCGTATAATAATTGTTTATATATATAGTTTAGCCTGGAAAATAAGGCTTAAACCTATTCGACCTTGCATTATATAAAAGGGATAAACTTTTTTAGCCTAAAAAAAAGATAATAAAAAAATGCAGCTAATAATAGTTAAAAAAAGTCGTTATAAAAAGGTTAAAATAAAGAAATAAGAATATAACATTTATAACAAGGCCGGATATAAAACGCGTATTTATAAAAAAGTTATAAAAACATTTAATAAAAAAGAACTCGATTAATTTAAATTAATGCGATATATTATTATTAATTAATTTAAATTTATTATTATAAAGTTTAAAATTTTAATTCTTTTACTTATATAAGTTATTCGCTTATACAGTATACGTATATAATTATTAATTATAAAAGAACGTAAAATAAATATAATTAAAATAAATTACTTATTTAAAGATAATATATTACTTAATAAAAAATAAATATTTTATTTTAAAAAGTTTTAATCGGTAAAAAAATACTTTATAAATAAATTTTTATAAAAATTTTAATTTAAAAATTTTAATTATTAAAAATTTAATTCTTATAAAAAAAGATATAACTTTAAAAAGTAATAAAGTATAACAGTTAATGCCGTAATTATATTAAAGCGTTAAAAAAAATATTAGCTAGTAAAAAGTGCGCTAATATCTTATATATAAAAAGATTTTCTTTAATCGGAACATATATATTCTGTAATTAAACTACTTTAAAGTTTAAGATACGTTACGAAAACGTACGTAATTAGCCAATTAATATAACAGAACTTGTTAAATAAGTAATGCAATAAGTGGGCACTTATTAATCCAGTCTTTTGATGTAGTAGTTACGTAACAATTAAGAGTTTCAGACAAGCTTTATAAATGGAGTTCTACCGTCGCAGCTAATGGCCCGTAACTCTGTACCTAACCACTTATTTAAAGGCTTCAAATTCGATCCTGGTAACGAACTCCGGAAGTTTAGGAAGTAAAAAGGACCCGAAGTACGTGCTACGAGCTGCGGAAGTTTAGGGAAAATAAAATTACCCGAAGTACGCGTTACCTTGATCGCCAGCCACTGAGGGGGTGTGTTAGATAAGTAGCGTAATAAGTGCGCACTTATTAATCCAGTCTTTTGGTGCAGGGCTACGCAACAGAACTGATGTCCCCTATATCCGACAATAGTACTACCTATTTCGTGGATAGCGTTACCCCTTCATGGGTGGCCAGTGGGTCAAAAATTTAGCGTGGGTGGGCGGGTAGTGCAAACCCTTTTAGTATAACGACCATTAATGTCTGACCCGTTTTAACAAAAGGGGGAGCGAAGCTCCTACAAACGGCGATTTTACAACTACCCATCACTCTATAATCCCTTATTCCATTGAAAGAAACCAACTCGATATACCTGCTGACTGGCTATCATCCATTACTCTAAAGGCTACTGAGATGTCCCTTCCCCTGCTTGGTATATTGAGCCACTCGTGCTATGTTCAGTAACCGAATGCCAGACATTACGCCGAGGCCTCCTTGTTGTTAGGAGGAGATATTCGTTATGTCCTTGAATGCTAGAATAATTTAAGGGAACAGGGCCCTCCCATTATGAGATTCTTCTGTCGACTGTTCCCGAGCGCACTATTGTTTTTTATCCTCGCCGTTGTTGAAAGCCTCGATCCTTCCATCCCGACTATTCCATTAAGCTGCTCCGCTTGTTCCCATACCTCGTTGCCTTCGACGAAAAGATGGTGGTCGGTCTCCCGTGTCTTGGTCCTATCATCAGCGACAGCCTCGGCTCCCTTTATGGACTTCCCCATGATCTCCGCCATCTCCCCGGACATCCCCACATGGACCACGCTTATCCGTAGCATCAGGTCGGCTTTGGCTCGCTCTAGCCGCTTCAGTACGTCGTCTAGCTTTGCTTCGTCTCTCGCCGCGCGACCCAGCGCGCGCAGACCCTGCCGCAACGCGCTCTTGCGCTGCCGTTGAGCCATGGCCTTTAGGATCTGGTCTAGCTCGCTAGCGACGACTTCGACTTGCTGGATCTGGGCGTGGATCGCGGCTGTGTGCAATTCTGGCCGGCACTCGACCTCCCGTATGATATCGCGGAGATTGGAGGCGTGCGCTTTCGTGTCGTCGAAGACCTTGGGAGCTGTCTTCACGCTGTCGCGCGCCGTGTCAATCTGCTGCCACAAATCGATGACCTGCGCAAGCAACTGCACCACGGCCGCGGCGGAGCTAACCACATCCTGACGTTTCCCAACGCCTTGTTAACCCGCGCATCTCCAGGGGAAAGGAGGTCTTCATGCTTACCATCAATAGCAGAAAAGCAATGCTTGGAGTAAATCCTAACTACCCCCTCACGGTCAGCCAGACCATCTGGACATACAGTAACTCCGGGATGAAATTTGCACAGTAAATGTATACATATATTGATTTATATATATGCCTAACAGTATCGTCGCGGAGGGCTGCCTGGTGCCCAATGTGGTGGCAAAGTCTGGATTATTAAACGCATCACTTGGGAGAAGTAACCAGAACCACATGGCACGGCTTGTAAGCCTCAACATTGTTGTGGATACGGGTGCGCTGTCAGCCTCCTATCCGACGGAAGGCGAAGTGGCAGCACACCAACAATTTTCTGCGAATGCGTCACTAACCGCGCAGGCGCTGGACAAAAAAGACGGCGCACCCCACTTGCCCCACCTCATTTCCACCGTATATTCCACATATTAACAAAGAGTCAACAGCGGTAACTTAATAACATTATAGAATGAAAGCCTTAAAAACGATATTAATAATAGTTTAAGTATTTATTTAATAAGATATATATTAACCTCTGCAGTTAAATATATCCTGTTACCGTCAAGATATAAATGTAAAGTAATCCTATTAATGCTTTTTTAAATTCATAGGCCCCTAATATTATTCCGACGTATAATAACAGTATATATAATTTATTTTTATATGAAACAACTATAAAAATTTACACAAATTTGCGGAAAGCATTATAATAATTAAAGTCTTTGCTTTTAAGATATAACGAAAAAAAAAATTATCGCTATTAATTTCGTTATTAAACCAAGAGTAAAGTTAGCGTATATAGGTGCGTTTACTATGGTGTTAGGGGTAATTTTAAAAACACCGTTGGGTATTCCAGCTAGGTGACCCACTTAGTAATAGCCTACCTTGGATTAGGGGTTGCAAAAGGCTGCAAGTTTTCGCATGTACCTGCGATTGATCTATGTAAAAGCCACACCTAATTCAGGTAGCGTGGCTATTAGCTCGACCCACCGGAACCTGACAGTGTTTTAAATATTTTTGCCTGATACCATACTACAGCGCTTTGGGTAGAGTGCGCCGTTTTTAGTGGCCCGAGCCTGCCGCGATAAACCGGCCAATCAGATAGTAATAAAATCTATCGGTGGCAATGCGATAATGCGGACCACCATCAATTGTTGCTACTGCTGTGAGTTCTACCTTTGCCGGATATTGTGCGCAATTGCGCCAAGACGGTCAGCCCCCCCGGTGCCTGAATGGGTCATTGAAGCAAAGCTCGAACGACTGCGAAACGAAGCCTGTTCCGCATGGATCGTGATATCGACGAATTATAATAAAAGAAGTTGTTCCTAGCGGACGCAAGGACATTCGCGCATGCCTCTATGCCCTTCCCATAATAAAGAATAGATTATGGGTCGTTACTCGAGCTTTTAATTCTACACTCCCCACGGCGTGCCCGGGCGGGATCACTCAGCCCCAGCCCCCCACTTGATTTCACTCTCAGGGTGTTCTAGGGTCTGTAAAAATGAGCCATCCTATTGGGGCTATATTTTATTTTTCCTAACAAGTTGACAGCTGCCAGCTTCCCTGTAGGTGGAAGGAGACCCACCCTGCCACCCAAATGCAAAACGGTAACGTGTTAGGTGCGATTTTCAATTGATTATCATCATCAACCCATTTCGTTTCGCTTCGCACCTACCTGCAGCCTGGTATATAGCAACAACAACAACAACAATAACACTATACCGCTGCGCCCACGCGCTCCCTTTTTAGAGCACGCTTTTTTTGTTGATCAGTACAACATGGTATACCTTCCCCTGCCGTCCGAAGGCGGTCCTGATGGCGGCGAGGGCTGCGATACCATAAGGGAACTGCTTAAATCACTAAATCGCTTCGCACTTCCTCATAGTTATCAGCTCCTGACCCTGATTTCTACGACTATCATGATATTGACGATATCCTGAAGGAAGCTAAAGTTCAGCAAGGTCCGGAAGGTCAAAAAGGTCAGGAAGTAATTGACCTAACAGAGGATTAACTGGATTTTTTATATATTGTTGTGGTGCGTCGCATTTTATATTAGTGTTAGAGTACAACAGTTATGTTATTGGAATGCTAGATCAACTAAAAACGTTGAAAAGCACATACAAAATCAGGTGTATCAGCTAGGAGCAGGAATTAAGGGGGCATGGGTGGGTTACATACAGGCTACTAGGAAGCTGACAGCTGTCATGGTGCTTAGGAAAAATAAAATATAGCCCCAATAGGATGGCCGTAAAAATCCATGAGTGAGCCCAATCCTCAGCCCCAGGCGCTGTCGCCAGTCATATTACCCCAGGGGAATGCAAGCAATATCTGTAGGTCTTGTAGTTTTTAAACGAACAGCGGCCCCAAGAGTTCGCCACTCGATTGCACCTCGTGAGTGTCCTATCCGTAAAAGCCCAAAAGGCCACCAAACGCCTTGCTTAGCCTCCGGGCACAAGGGCCGTTGCTGTGGCTTTCACTGCCACTCCTTTCCAATTGACAGTCTCACTCCGACTGCTATTGCCTTTCCGACTCTTTTCATTTTGTCCTTTTAAATCCTCTCAATTGCCCATCTCCCCGGGTGCCAGAGGCCACACAGTAAACGGTAGCGGCAATGACGCTGACTTAAAGCAGCAGTGCACTCCATACAACGTCGATTTGGTGATATTTTGACTGGGTACGAAATTTGCATTTATTCCAAAGCTAGACCAAAAATGCAGTTACCGATTTTGTGTGACCTTCTGGCACCGGGGGAGATAACTAGTGGTCTCGTAGCCCTGGCATGGTGGTGCCTGTTGAACCCACGTGACTCTTGGAATCTTGGAATTGGGCAGGGATCCCTCCCCATTGGATCACGGATTTATTGTCCTTCCGCCCCGTTCACATACCCACTCGTACCTAGATGGCCCGATGACCTTGGCATCTACTGTGGTACACGTCTACTTGATACGTTAGCGATAATAGAACTCGCCCCCCTATTCTCGTGAATATGCTGTCGCGTCTCCTCACGTTCAGATATCCTTTCCGTGATTACCCTCTCGGCACAAATAGCAAAAAGGCACTCCCCTGATGAAAGTACCTTCGCCATTCTACCCATCTACACCGCTTCGCTTTCCGATATGCCAATGCGTTTCTTGCGATAGGGGTACGCAGCAGCCACCATCAGAAGAGGGTTACTTACACAAAATGACTAGCAGGAAAGTTTTACACCGGGGATTGAGTCTGAGCGGAAAGGAATTAAACTGAAGTGGTAGATATTGGGCAATCGAGACGGCAGTTCGCTAGCCAGTCACTGGGTCTTACGTATAGGAAGCCAATGCCTACAAGAGAGATCGCCCCCTCACAGAGGCTCCTACCAAACTCGGCAGTTGATAGCCGCACATGGGCTCAGTGCCGCCCTTCGGATACAGTATACCATACACGCTACCTGGAAGACCCACTGAAACGGGCGGCGCTGAAAGGGAAGGTCTTACGGACATCGTGAGGTGGAGATATCAGACCTGCGTCCAGCTGCCATGGAGCGCTCATGCTGGTCCGCCATTCCTTCAATCACCTCACTTAGATGTCTGCAATACCAACCTAACTTGCAGAAGTTCCGGCGGGGCCGGCATCCATCTGCAGCAGCGTCGAAGCCATGGTGTCCAAAGCCCTCCCTATTGGGTATGTTTCTGCTCGGCTGCATCGGTTTGCATCCACTTTGGGCCCCATAGTGGCATGTGTGCTGATGTGATCATCAAAGGGCAAGGTCTGTGACTGGGGATTCTTTATCTTGTGGTGTCGACCGTTCTGCATGGAGTGCTCCATGGAGGCAAAGTGCCCGACCCGCCACGAGCCAATTTTAGCAGACCGCATGCGAGCGGTGTGGTTGCTAATCCGGGGTGGCTAAAGAGACTCAGAGGAGGTTGGTAAGCATGAGGGGTGGGTGAAAACTTTTCACTGGGTGGCCAACCTGGCTAGAATCGGAGCCGGAGTAGAGATAGGAGAGCCTGTGCAACGCTTGTCTTCGGGTATAATCCTTACGCAGTCCGATTTCATCTCCATCAAAACTGACCCTTCCAGATCCTCTTTCTTTCCACTCCGAGAAATTGCTAACGAACGGGCAAAGCTCCGTTACAAAGTATGGGACAGCTATTTTCGAAACAAGCAGCAAGAACAGCAGCTGCAAATGGGGTTCCAAATGTACCAAATGAGCGAGTACAAGCACCAACGGAAACTCCCATTCTCAGCTTGCCGACACACCCCGCTGTAAATAACACTCATGTCCAGTTACCCCTAAGAGATCAGGTCAGGATGGATGAGCGGACTCCCTTTTCAACGGGAAAGCAGAGACGCGATTCAAATATGGCCCGTTCATACGATGGTAATGCAAGCACTGCTGTGGATCCAGAGGGATCGCCATCTACATGTAAACACGCTTGGAATATGAGACACTCTGTTAGTCTAAAGACCCCTTGCGTTAAAACATCTTATCTACAAGCCAATCCCGAGCTGACTCCCTATTGTTCATAGCCTATCCATGATCATAGTGACCACCCTTTCCTTTCAGAAGATGATCCTATCGAGCATCGGTGTCGCAAGACTAGTGCACTCGTTTTCCGGCAACATCGAAGGAAGCCCGCTTTGGAGATAGTTTCACCTGGGCTAACAACGGTTCTAAGGGACATCATGAGGTCGTCGGGAGTCTCCCAGGAAGAAGATCGCTATCCTTCAACGCTCCTTATCAAAGAACCATATGAGCCTGTCTTTCATAACTGGACGAGGATTTCACAGGCCGGGAGTGAGAGCACCGACGCGCATGCAAATGATCATGTACAGCAGTTGCTGGACTTTCTCAAAAGAGAGCACAACTTCACCTGGGAGAAGCTCGACGAGATTGAAAAGAGACTATGTAACAATGTTGCCTTTGAAGACCTTTGGCTCCTCTACCCTCCAGGGGGGACAGTTTTCAGCATGGACAACGGTGCTTGGAGGGCATACAAGGTTGACAGGGTCGAGGCCCCTTGTCATTCGAGCTCAGACAGCATGGTTATCCATTGCTACTATCTAGACTTCGACAAGACTGGGAATTGGCTTGTGCCGCATGCGGAGTCGTTCAACATATCTCCCTACTCTGCAGAGCGGGCAATCGAGAAACTCCATCTCGTCCCCAACTGGTATTTACACCACGACCTCAGCGAGAAGCTCATCGAGCGCGGAAAGAAGTATTCGATGTACAGGCGTGAGATATTTTACCGGCGATATGATGGGGATGCGTGGCCAAGGACATCCCACGAGGTGACGACCCTGTGACACAACATGTGTACTTTCTCCCGGGCTAATCAAATCGATAGGGATCCTTTAACGTCATTATCGACTACGTAACTTCCAGCAGACATCAAGGGGACCTGGATCACAACAGTACACAGCCTACTGGCATTACTTGTTCCATTTGTCTAGGGAAAGCCGTCCAGCTCGACTCCCACCCTGGCGGGGCTCCCCACGACTCTGATGTATGCGGAAAGGGGACTTCGGCTGCTGGTGATGATAAGCTTCTAATGTTCTGCCCACCTAGGCTATGGGCTTTCTCCGTCTGGCATAAGTCTTGGAGGATGGTACTACCACAAGACCTAGACGATGTTCAAACTCGAGCTGATATGTTCGAGAAGCTACATATGGATCCGAAGAAAAAGAAAAACCTCGAATCCTTGCTTCGCGGATACCGTGAAAGCAGACAAGGTGGAGCCAATCTCGACCTCATAAAGGGGAAGGGTCAAGGACTTAATGTGCTTCTCCATGGCAGCCCAGGAACAGGAAAGACGTTGATGGTTGGTAAGTTTCTCCCCTGTTACACCATCACCAAGGCCGAATTTAGGCCATGGTCTGTCACTTAGACTGACAGATTTGATTTCTCGCCCTGTATAGAGTCTTTTGCCGAGGCATTCCAGATTCCCCTTTACACAGTCACATGTGGCGAGTTGGGATATGATTCGGATGCCCTTGAGGAGAGGCTTCAGCAGGCCTTGCTTCGGGCTACAAACTGGAATGCCATCCTATTACTTGAGGAGGCTGATGTATTTGTGCAAGTGCGCGATTTCGACCTACGACGGTACGCGGTTGTATCTAGCTTTCTACGTCACCTTGACTATTCCCAGGCCGTGGTATTCATGACCACCAACCGAGTCACAAAGTTCGATCCAGCTCTCTTATCCCGCATTCATTTAAACCTGTGGTTTCCCGACTTCGACTTCAAGGCTCAGCAGGAGGTCTGGAAAGATGTCATCGATCGCCTCGAGGGTCTGAATAGGGAGGAGAAGGAAAACCTCACGTACTTGATCGATTATGAGCTGGAGAATCTGGACGGACGGGTATATACCCATATGAACGGGCGCCAGATTAGAAATTGTATCAGTGCCGCCTCAGCGCTGGCCCGTGGGCTTGGTAAGAATGGTGAGTTAATTTACAAGCTTCATATTTCAAACCCCTTTTATCTGTTACGCGCGCTGAAGTATGAGGTGTCGTGCGCCTCGCTATGGATCCTCAATGCCTTCTTCCCACTCCTTCCTGGAGTGTGCCTTCTCCGTTATGTTCTACCCACAGACCCTCATCATAGGTACGGATATAGCAGAAGCGATTAAAAGGCTTGAAACAAGATCTAATAGTTGCTGAATTGCTAACAAACCCACTCTAGGGGGCCTCAAACCAATCGATGTGAAAAACATGCTCAAGCTCGGGAAAGAATTTAGCGATTGCTGTGGAGACATTGACATGAGATTTGGGAATCTTGGGAGGCAAGCCGAGCTAGGTGAGACGTTTCGGAGGCCGGCATAAAGACCGATGTGAAGTCTGAGAATTTATTTCGATGACGTTCACGATAACCTGTTTTCATCAGCAACCATATTTCCACTTGCAAAGACATTTCCTTGGCAAGGAGAGTGAATGTCGTATCCATTTCTCTTACCTCACGAAACAGTATACTGTCGTGGGAGTAGTTCCTGAGATGGCCAATACTACGGCATCGAGAGCTGTACCGTTGATATTGAAACCATTATCACCTCACACACGTGTGTTCCTTTTGACCTTGCCCTTGCCCTCGAAAGGGGAAACCTCACTTCACGGCGAGGCTTGCGCAACTACATCCATAGCGGTGCGATGACCTCCGTAAAGTTCATTTCTCGTACTGAATACTCCTTCGGTTATTGCGTGAACCTCGGCTCCTTCAAGAAGGTAAGTGGTAAGGTCAATGAAGTAGTTCGTGTAGCCCAATGGCCGTTGTAGCCCTGATTCCCTTGAAATATAGTGCCGGCTCAGGGCGCGTAGTGACGATCAAGATCTTCACTGTGATGTTGTTCTGAGACAGATCTTGACAAAAGCCGTCAAGGTGTTCGACGAAGCCGGTGAACTCCTGAGACTTTCCGGACTCCAAGCATTTTGCGAGCATCAACTCGAGATGCCCAATGATGATTAATAACTCTTCTATCCCCGCCTGGCATAGGCATCTGATGAATAAATTCCACAGCCCCTTGGGATCATGTCTCAAGGCCTTAGATGGGCCTGTTGATAGTTCAGTCTCTTCAGACATGGGTATGCGATTCACACTGGCCTGATGTGTTTCGATAAGCTGTGCAAGAAGGTCTTCAATCAAAACAACATGTCGCTGATTTTGATCCTCAATATTTTGATCACACATGTGACTTGTGATAGCCTTGGAATTTTTGTGTGGTCCTGAACCGTTCGTCGCTCGCCGGAAGATGTGATTGATTTCGACTACGAGGTTTCTCGTCCAGTTACTGCCGGTGTCGCTCCCATATAATATAAGGATGTGATATCCCTTCCGCCCCATCCACTCATTCAGAAGGCTGAAGTTTTCATCGCTCAGTTGGCAAAGAACTGATTGCGGATGAGGCTTTTCTCGAGAATAGGCCAATTGTTGGTCCCTGAATGCATTACGACCTGTAAAAGCTATATCGTGACAGCGGCTAGTGTTTGGGATTTCTCCCATCGCCTTCTCCATTGTCCCGTAGTCGTTCTTGTTGTTTATAGATGGAACTGAGGAATAGGCTTTCAAACTGCTTTTGAGGTATTCATATACTGTGATGATCTAGTCAGCTGAAATGCACCCTAATGCTGATACAGCTGAGGGATTATCAACATTCTGGATAATTTTCTAGGTCCTGTGATATACCGTGGGCTTTTGCTAATTCTTCGAAACGGCCTGTATGAGTAAAATTATGGATGATTATGTTGGTGACCCTATCATCAATGGTTATCGCGTTAATTTGTCTCCCGTCGCCTGATACTATGTTGTGCCCAATGCCGTTCGTCAACGTGTTTCGCTGCATTCTCCACATACACAACTGGAATCTATTGAGGGGCGGATGCTTCCAGGGGACAAATAGGATCCTGCCAAATAAGAATGCTGAGCAAGCGAGCGGCCTGTCGTGAATGATACGATATAATGACTCTGATCTCCGTCATCGTGAGCAAAGTTGGAATGTAGAGCTCGAGGTATGTCAGGCACGTAGGAGATTGCAACAGGACACCTCCAAGTTCGGTCGCAAGTGAGCCTTGCCAAAAGACCTTCGCATTTGCGGCTGGCACAAAGCCCTGCGTACGCCAAATCTCGCTGGACTGCTCCGCCATTCGCCGCCTGGATAAGGTGACCAGAGCCGCTGAGGCCTCCCCTCTTCCTGGATCCGTCAGCAACTCCCAGGACCAATAGGTTTGTAAGGCCCCCCACCACCACCCAGCCACCGTCTGGCCTACTCCCGCACATGGAAAGTCATCAATTGCCATAAGCCGTTTGACTTGTGAATACTTCATACTTGGGTAATAACACTAACAACAAGTTGCCGGTGGTTTCGATAGAGGCTCTCATTTCCAGCTCCTCTATAAATACAGGAAGTATAAAAGGGGTCAATACGCAACAGGGCACATTCATACGTCGCTGTGAACGGACGTGTACTAGCAGTAGCTACGCCCCAGGTACCCACTCCTCTCTACCCAAATATGCCGCCTATGTCCTCGGCTGCGCTAAGGCTACACAATAAGCGGCGACTGTATTTTTGGTCTAGCTTTGGAAGAAATAAGAATTTCATATCTAATGAAATAATATCAAATCGACGTTTTATGGAGTACACTGCTGTTTCAGGTTAGCACGCAAGCGGTTACTGCTAATTGTGTAGCCTTATCGCAGCCGAGGACATACCTGACTCCTAGATGTCCCTTCCATGTAATAACGTCAAACGGCCCACATCAGGACCACCCCCTATATGGCCATCTTGCCGCTATTCATACTCTCCAAACTTTAACAATAACAACCTTATTAATTCTGGTCCTTCTCGGCCCGTTCATTGACCCGTAAATAGGAAAGTAACCGGATATATCAAAGAGGACGTTATAAGTATCATCTAAGACGTTATAAAGGGTTACAGTATACAAAATTTATGGATATTGTCATGCGGCCTCGATAGATATCATTAATACGTCCTCACATAAGACTAATAGGGTATGAGTAAGGCCTCGAGATCCGGCAGTAGAACCTGAAAGCTACATCAACGAGTCTGCTCTCGGCACGTCAACGGTCGACCTCAAAGACGGTTTCCACGTTCGCGGTCAAGTTTCAGTCGTATCAGTGTCTCCCCTGGTTCTTGACCGCAACAGGTCGACTATCTAACTCGTAAGTTGGAAACCTTGGATCAAGCACGGGTTTCCCAGGCGCCTCGTAGAACTTTGTCTCCGTGTCGCATCCCATCTCATGCATGAGAGGCTGAGGCCCCTGCGGCCGGTTTAGTTCGCGCCGGCGTCTCCGCATGAAGATAAAAATGGCGCCGACAATCGCCAAAAGAGCGACAAAGACACCAACGGTGATTCCGACCGCAGCTCCAGCGGCGTTCCCTGTGTTCTGTCCCGCGTTGCTGTTGCTGCTATCGTTGCTGGTTTCCGCCGCCAGCCCCGTAGATACTGTAGATGTAGGCCGCTGCCAACTGTCTCAGCTCTGACCCATTGTGCGACTCGTTAGGCTATATAAGAACTCGTACGCACCTCGGCTGACAAGCTGATAGTAGACGTGCTGGATGCGAAGTCGCTGCTTTGGAAGCGTACTTGGATACTGAATGCGTTGAGTCCGCCAGGGTGGCCTTCTGACAGTACGCTAGCCGTTTTCTCCCCGGAGATTTCAACCACAGTCCACGTCGTGGTAAGGGAGCTCGTCACAGCATTGAAACAGCCAAGCGTTTCCTCCCATGGGTAGTAACTGGTTGTCTGGCATTGATAATCGTACTGTCTGTCGCCTATGTTCAGAATAAGATCCCACCGGAGGACAACGGCAGCAGTGTGCAGTGCGGTATGGTTGGTAGGGCGGGCTCACGTGGGACAGCATGTATAGACGGTCTCTGTCAAATCCGCTAACACATTCGTGCTGGTGCACGCTGGCGTAAATCCGAAAGGGCAACTCGCTGGGGAATAGTACTGCGAAGTGAGTGCCGCATAGCCGCTTGGATAACACGTTGGTCGCAGCGGACCGTGTTGTAACCAGTAGAAGCCTTCTGGCGACGTACGAATCTTGTAAACGGTGTCGAGTTCGTTCGCGCAACTCTCGGGGAGAGCCAAGCTTGTCGTTATCGGGCCGAGATTCTTGGTGGTCGTCATCTTACAAGGTCGCGAATGCAAACTGTTGGTTGGCGCTGCAGAATGCGATTTATATCAGCAGAATCAAAAGGACGAGCGGAAAAGCCAAAGAGCGAACCTACGGAGTATGCGGTCGAGATTAATACAACGTAGTTTCTCCAAGTTAACCATGTCCCCTGTGCGGCGCCATACCCCTGACCCTCAGACAAGGGTGAGGAAGCCCAAAGAGGCTTAGGGGAGGGGGGCTTAGCTGCTCCGCTGGGACTTCACTTGGGGATGGGGAGTTCTATATTTGCTAATAAAAGCTATAGATTGTACTTGATAAACTCCAGGTTCCATAGAACTGCAGATCATAGATATATGTACCTTGACAAGCTGTGCATTGACTAAATCAACTCCATGGGTAAAGTAGCCGGGCAACGAGGCTACTGGTTCATTCTGAATACCTCATAACTGACTATAGCGTCGTTCCCACAGTGAATAACATGTTAAATGCAAGATTTTGTAGTTGAAGAAATTAGAAGCAAAGCGCCCGGTTCCGGGCTAAGTGAGTGTTCCCATGCAGCGTTGACCTGTAAGCTCGTGAGAGAGCCTCGCCTAAGGGATGGACAGGGGCCTCATGCACCTTCATGCAAGCTATACCTTATTGTAGATTCCATATTTTTGACTAATCCTGGTTGTAATTTCGTGAGAACAATGGTGCTTCACCTTACCTGAAACGAATCAATGTATTCCAGAAGCCTATCAACAGTCCAAGATACAGGTTATTCTGGCACCTTAGAAGCGCCGCCCTTAAGGCTGAGTGAGGACTCTGTGACGGGTTGGAGATAATTGGGTATCAAAAACACACCACGCGTAGTTAGTAAGTGAAGCTGATAAAA
Organism: Monosporascus sp. CRB-9-2; assembly: GCA_004155915.1. Taxonomy (NCBI): domain Eukaryota; kingdom Fungi; phylum Ascomycota; class Sordariomycetes; order Xylariales; genus Monosporascus; species Monosporascus sp. CRB-9-2. Next base: position 101,629 of record QJOA01000027.1, on the reverse strand, counting down.
GCACCTAGGCTACAGAGTCCGGCGCACATTGTGACTTTGGACCAATTAACGTGGATCTACTGACAGTAGCCCGCTCGAAATATCCACGAGCCCCCGAGTGGCCGATTTACCATGTCCTTCGGAGATAGAGTAGCAGCCAGGGTTGGGTGATCGGGGCTATATCCAAATTCAGCCCAGCGGGGCCAGTGGTTCAGCCAGGATCTCCGTTCCCCTAGGGAGTACTTGCCTAAATCTATGGTACAAATGCAATCTGATATGGTCAACGCTACTCACTGTGAAGTCAGATTGAGCCAGATAGCTGCCAAGTGCGATAGGTACATATAGCAAATCAGGGACCTATTTATACCACCTGGACCTACCAAGGCTGTGGTTCAACACGCATTTCTGGATATGGTTTCAGAGGTCTTTGCGTTGCTAGCCCCCGAGGTAACCCACTAGTCGGCGTGTAGTAAGCCGTAATTATATACTGGAAAGGTCAATTCTAATAAAAGAAAAGGAGAAACAGGAAAGATAAGTCGACCATGTTATAGTAACGCAATACGTTGTTACTTAGGTTTTAGTACGTATGCGTTGTGGGGCTGTTACCTACAAATAGAATTCTACAGCTGCCCTAAGCTACGTAGCTAGACCCATCACCAATACAACATCCCTACCACCCACAGTCCATACAACGTAACATTTTATTGCTAGAGGAAATTGAGTATTTGCCCTCTTGCTGCTGAGGATGGATTATGTAAGCATCAGGGGTAGGCCCGGGAGCTAACCGGGGATGATAGCCCGGAACCCCCCACCTCCAAAGCCCCAAAATTCCGGCTGTGTGACCCCTTGCCCGGGCATTTTCTCCATAAACACCGGTCACTGACCGGAAGCACTTCTCTACATACTGAAAGTGCCCCTCTCGCCGAAGACAACCTGTTGCAAGGGAATAATACGACTCGCAAGGAACGAGTATATTAACGTCTGGTTCGAAACCCGGAACAGCTTCCATGTGCGCATCATCTCTATCAAACCATTACTTGGTTCTTTCGTCGTTAGCAAAGGTTTGATACCAATCAAAAGGCACACAGGCATCATATCCTAGCTATGTTGACGGCGATGCCGACAGTAGTGAAATTTCGTAAAATAATATGGGAGCATGACGGTCTACGGTATCCTTCAATCACTTCTTCGGCAGGGCTGAGGGCTGGGAAGCCGATTATCACTCGCTCTATATGCGAATCCATGCCACAGTTCCCATCTGTCGTTTGAGAGATTATGCATCCAAATAGTCATTGTGTCTCGGGGATGCAATCTTGCTTGTATAACCGTTGAACATGTTTCCATGATCAAGATATTACCCACTGTAACTCATTCCCAGGTGGAGTCCATAGCGTGGAGGGAATGATCCAATATACCTGCACGTATATAGAGTCAGTGTCTAGGCATACCAAGGCCCCCCCCGGGACACGACACATACTTCATGGATCCATCCGCTCATTATAGTCAGTAGCTCTTCTGGTCACCCTTGTGGATTGCAAGGCACCATGTTAAGATTAGTACTGCCGGGCCTGTGAAAATAGCGTTACAGAGGGCCTTTACTCTCTTATATAAGCGACCATGAGCAATCATCATGCGCTTCTTTCACGATCAAGTCTTATCTGTTGATCTTAGATAGGTGTCTTTGATCTAGATAATCTTCGACTGGATAGAATCGTTGTAGCAACCAATAACATCATATTCGCGGATCTCCATTTTTATCGAAACATAAAGTAAGTGCTTATAATTCTTTCCGTTGCATGTTTTCCGTTTACATCTGCCTAGCCCAAACCCGCGTATCTAGTCGTTGACGAGAACGTCCTGTATTTATACCTGTGCGGACGTGTTCCTTTACACTTCCCTCCCTTCTTTTCACACTCAACTTTAAACACACCGCATAGACACCTGAAGACTTTTGTTGTAAGGTTATACAATAGCCTCCCCTCTTCTTATCTTCTTCTGTTCGTATGTCTCCCGGACTGAGCTAGTAGGTATCGCGCTCGAAGACAAGGTCTATGTGACCAACGGTGGTGAAGGCTCGTTTACCCCTCGATCAAGCTGGATTCCATTACACGAAGCACCTCATATTTCGGTTCTTGATCACTTAACACGTGCAGAAAATGCGCTTCCGCGTGTCTAGGTTACTACACCCCCTATCTATCATCCTGAAATACTTACAGGATTCATGGAAAGGTTCGACCTCCCTTCGACTTGAAAACGACATTGCACACACCCGCATAGTGAACTAGTAAGTTGCCTATCCAAACCCCGTGAACGCCTTCGCCACGTGGCTAACATGCCACAGGAGCAAGACCATGGAGACCCCAGTTGCTGAGAATACGAACCTCGACCCGATCCTAAGGATCCGGGCAGCGTCATAATCAGCATCAAAGACGACAACCCTCAAGGATGGGGTCTGATGACCGCAGCAGCCGCTCGATTATCGAATGTAGGCTGACCAAAGCAGCGAACATGGAGCTCGCGCGGCAAAGACTCGTCCGTGGGCCTTCAATCGTCCTGACCCGGAGCAGGTCTTTGCCTCGATTCACCGTCCGACCGATACAACGCCCAAGACAGACTACGGCGTCGGACAGCAGCGGGCTCGACGTCAGGAATCAGCTAACCAGACTTCCGCTCGAGTCGACAAAGATGATCATGCAGCTCGCGGTCGACCTTGTCGACATGGAGGCCGGCGTACGCACTCACCCATCACACCACCAGAATGTCCGCAGCGCGTCAGAGCACGAGATCTATAAAGCGTTATGAGACTTGAAACAGGTCGGCGTATCATAGTCGTATACTCGGGCCGAACCGGACAGACCTACCGAACCTGTGCAGTTGGAAATCTACGGCTACCGCTCATAGAATCGCATCCCGTTTTACTACATCGGTAGGGAATAGAGGGCTCTCGCCATGGCCGTTTGCGGCAAGCCTATGGCCTCCGGTATCCCGCTCGACCCTGTACGAGACTCACTGTGGGTGACGGCCTAGGGTCCGAACATGGTCACATTCAGGCCCCTACTCCGAGATACACAATGGAAAGACTACAACCCGAGGCTGCCTGAACATCGCGACCCGACGGATCCGCCCGAGCGTGAACGCCGTCTACACCGCCCCGAAAACGACTACAGACGCATACTTCAGTCCAAAGCCGTCAAGACGGAGTGCATTGTCGCGTATAAGCGAATGGGGTCAACGCACCGCGTGGAATGGTCGGCGGAGAGCGAGGATTGGCAAATGAAGTACAAGATAGACTGGGGCGAGCCCGCGTTCATCCGCCGGCGTCCGAGGTTCATGAAGCGCGTCCGCAACCTCGTCGTCGACACCCGCTACCCCGTGTACACGCTCGACGATAGCGACCTGCCGCGCTACCCGGGTTTCTCGCAGGCGCCCGCTCGGAAGTGGTTGATCTGGGGGACGACCCGGTTCTTCCGAACGCCTGCACCCCGGTAGCGGCAGTGGTGCGTCAGTGTTGCCACCGATTCCGGACGATGTCTCTCGGTACAGCGCGCCGGGAAGAGGCGCTTCGAGGTTCGCAAGACCGAGAGGCGGTACATGAGGCTCGACACGACGAGGTGCCACCTGCACACCCTGACCGCCTTTCCCAAGGCAAGATCCCCGCGTTGCGATCGGACCGACAATCCCACGAGAAACCCGAGGTCGATGAGTCCGAGTTCAGTGGCCCCGTGCTGGGGGAGTAGGTCACCGCTCAGAAAGTAGCATAGTTCATTCACGCAAATGAGAAAAGAAGAAGAAAAGTTCGTAATGGAAAGGAGAAGGGACGGCAAAGGATATATTGTGACTGGGGAAAGGCCTCCCGGTGATGCTTTGCTGGGGAATACTGGGAGTTTCGGAGTTTCGCTGTCGGAGGGATGGAACTACCAGCACAGACAAAAGGCCCAGCAGAACCCCAATACAGGTCAAAAAATGACCGAGTTATGTAGGAATAATAAACCATGAGATAAATACAGTAACCATAATGTGATCATTCTGCCAAAGAGTATACGTGGTCCGAAGCCTGTTGCCCCCTTTGTACCCAGCGGCTGAAATTGGGAATGGAGTAATCCGAATTTGGTCATCCGTAATACTCGACTATTACATCAGAATATCGGGTGCTTACGACTCTCCGATTTGATAGAAGAGAAAACATGATCCCCTTTAGGTTATGTAAAGATACGTAGTGATGGGATATATCTAGGCAGGCATAAGTCGCTCAACTACTAGTGATAGAAGGGTTTGCCTGCTCACCAGGGAGACCCGGATAATCCCACTTAGAGCTCGCCCATCTCATCTTCTTCCTCAACAGGCGCAATATCGGAAGCATCGAAGTTCCTAATCAGATCATAGTAGAACCTTAGGGCTTCCATATGCGCATGCATATCGATGCGCTCGTCGACAGTATGCGCATTTAGGCTGGCCCCCTTACGCGTAGGGGTCCAACGATAGATGTGTCTTGTCAGATCTGCCGGACAGACGTCAGCTACCGCGCGAGATGCTGCCGACGAGGAGGCTGAACTTACTGAGATAATGCAGCGTGTCGGTGTTTCCCGTCACCAGCTCGCCAACCGGTAGGACTTTCCCGCCGTCGAACGCGAAGCTGTGTCGGATTGTCCCGGCGAAGAGATCCCAGACGGGGCCGGAGGCTGGCGAGACAGGCGCGTTCAGCGTCACTTCGGAGGAGCTCAGGATGAGCGTGCCGTTATAGTCGACTTCGTACGTAGGCGTAGCGGCATCCCCACCGGGGCCCATATCGAGCCGGAATTCCGGGTTGTGATCTTCTCCCTCGAACGCCTTGACGGTTAATCCGTATTTCTTGACTATGGGTCCGATCTGCTTCAGTATGTTTGCCTTGACCCCGGGGATCGAGTTGTGGGGTGCGACGCGGTGGTTCACCCCTAGTTTGATGTATTCCGGCATGGCGTTGATTTTCACACCGCCCATGAAAAGGTCGGCGGATTGCGACGTCTGGATTCGATACTGAGTCGCGCGGTCGATTGTCACCAGCTCTTCTGCCAGTGCCTCCAGATCTCCCTCTTGGACTAGCCTGGTGATCTTTGGGGAGGCTTCCGGGGAATATCTGGCTTGGCAGACGAGATGATTATGGATGGGCGAGCCTTCAATCAACTTAGGCTCCCAGGGGTGCGACTCTAGTCGATTAACAATTTCGGAGACAATCCCTATGCCCGTGTGAGGGAACGGCGTTGACGAATGACCCACGTTCACGTGGAGCTCGAGCCAAATGTCAATATAACCTTTCTCCGTTACAGCGGGGAGCGCATCTGAGAAAAGACAATTAACTCGAAATCGGCAATAGTAGTCTTTGTACGGTGCTCACATAGAGTATCATTACTGAGCAGCTCCAAGCCCATGCCGCCCTCGTCGAGTAGCATGGCCATTCCGTACTTCCTGTATCGCTCCTCGAGAAACGGGCTAATCGCACCAGCGCCACGCCGGCCGGACGATTCCTCATCGAAGCCGAGAGCAAGCACGACTGTTCGCTTTGGAACCCATTCGGCGTACCCCAGCAATGTCTCCAAAGCGGACATTAAGGCAGTCAAGCTGTTCTTGTCGTCTGATGCGCCCCGACCCCAAAGCCATCGCCCGTCGAAATTCCCTGAAAAGGGTGGATACGTCCACGCAGAGTCGCTGTCGACAGGCACCACATCTTGGTGAGCTGTCAGTAGTAGGGGTTTAAGGGAAGGGTTCGCTCCCCTGAGAGTGTACACTAATCCAACACTATTCACCCATTCCCGCACCATTCGATGATGGCTGTCGCCACCAGGATCAGTTTAGCAGACTTTCCACTGCCGGTCGAAGCTAGTCTGTAAACAACAACCGCGGGTCTCATGACTTGATACTCACACATGAGGGTATAAGTACGCCAACGTCCTATGTAACTCGTAGAACACGTCCCATCTCGGATCTACACCGGGCTCCCCGTTGTCATCGTAGGAGATGGTTGGGATCTTCACGATTGCGGCATGTCTCTCGACCTGTTTTGACAACGCATCTTCAGTTGACAAAACATCTGGAGCCCTCGGCAGCGCAGCATCCTTAGGTGTTAGAATTGATGGAAGATCACATTTGAACTTATCCCGATCGCCCCCCTCCGAGTAATTTCTGCCGGGAGCCTTGAACAGCGGTAAGCGTGCCGGTGGCGGCAAAAATCACCAACAGCGGACCTGTTACCAGAAGCAACGCCGCGAGCATCACTAAAATGCAAAGAGAAAGCAAGACTTGACTTAACGACAGGAGAGCCACACGATCCAGACGTGGCATGAAGAATGCGACAGCTTTTATCTAAGCATTAGCTCTTCACCAGATGTGGATGATGTCATTTATGCTAGTGGTGGCGCCGTGGAGGATATAGATCACAGAACGATCCTCCCCTATCCCAACCAATAACATTTCTAGGAGAGATCCAAGAGCCGGACTGCGTGTCGGCTTGCAAAAAGCCGACATCGTAGATTATTTTGGTCCCAGGTGGTTAATGAAAATTCCGGATGCGATGTTTTCTTATCTCGCTGCTATATTTGCGGAGGGTTGAGATGGAAATAGGGAGGGAAATAGTCCAATGCCGACGGATGTTCAGTCCGAAGATCGGAGCCAGGGGGTGGACCCAGACACGAACATGGATCCCCGCGTTTGATGGCCCAAGCTTCCAAGCTGCTGTAGGGAATGCCCCACTCCAGAAGTTGCCCCACCTCATAATCCGCAGACAGCTCCTGCATTGCGACAGCAAACCATTCTACAGCTACGAACAGCGTATTCTTTAGTCCCGAAACAAAATTCAATTCGTCTTCTTGTCATACTCACCATAGCGCATCCGAGTTTGCATTCTTTCATATTATCCACCACAGCCATGTCCGCGGATTCCCAACCGATAAGCCCCGCCAGGTTCGCCGAGGCGCTGAAGGACCTGCCGGCCAGCAGCCTCGCGCTCAAAGTGCTGGAGCTGCGCAACTCGATCGCGTTCCTCGACTACTCCAACGCGGAGCTGAAGCCGTTCGCCGAGGGCACCGTGACGGCGCTCGACGTCGACAGCAACAGCCAGCAGCAGCAGGCGGGACGGCCCGACCAGGACTGCATCGACGCCATCGCCGAGAACGAGGTAGTCATCACGCGTATGCAGGAGCGCATCGAGTTGGTACGCGCCGAGGTCGAGAGCAGGGGTCTGGACTGGCGCGAGTTTCAGGGCAAGCCGGAGGAGGACGCCGCCGCCGCGCAAGCGAGCAACGGCACCGGCACCAGCGAGTCCCGCGCGGCGGCAGCGGGAAACTTGGCGAACGGGGTCAATGAACACGCGTCCGGCGAGGAATCGGGACAGAACGCGGCCTGGCGCGACGGCACGTTCCAGGCGGGCACAATACAGGGGGCGAGCGATGTGGAGTTGCTCCAACAACTAATGGATCGCATGCCGCGCGACAATGACGATGATGATCCCGAGGGCGGCATGCATTTATGAACTGGCTTCTGCAGAGGAGGGTTCCATTTGGAGTGCCTTACGTTGTAGTCTATCGCTTACAACGTCCGCGTGCCGTTCAAGTCGTCCGTTTTTGGAGTCAGTGTCGTGGTCACAGTCATGAAAAAAGCATTAGTGGCGTTGGGTTTTGTAAGCGTAGGCGGATATGGGAAATGATGGCAGTCATGAAGGTCACTCACAATCTGATACCCCGGTTTCTAGAAGGAGCAAATTCTGGTGGTTACCGCACATCGCATATTTCCGGTTTCCTGGAACATCCCGTTGTATGGCTGTAAACCGTAGCAGTTAAATATACGTAAGGTGAGCCAAGCACAGGAAATGGAGCAAGGTAATTCATATCATTAAAAGACATATGCCCACTACAACAATACTTATATGCTTTCGTAATTATCCACCCCTTTACTTCCCGTAGTAGAGGCGAAATAACCAGTTTCCACTGTTAGAAGAAACAATACATTGGTATTTTCATGATGTATACTCGTCATCACCACGAACGGATTATAGTATTTGCCAATAGCACCGGAACAAGAACAAGATTCATCAGGACCTAAGCAGGGGGCTCAACGTTTCAAGTTTGTACGTTAGGCTTGTAGAAGGCATCCCCTGTGGCATGGAACACTCGGAGGTGAAGCGCAGCCACGGCCCGGTACAGCCGAGTCAAATTGCCTTGAATGGTGTGAGTTCCTCCAAGGGGTGCAGATGCGATTTCCACATGTCATCCTATTTGTAGGACGAAATTTTTCGGAATTACGAAGATAGAAGGGTGGCTAGAAACTAAGGAAAACTCCCTACTTCATCATCTCAGGGGCGTTACCAAGGAACTCAGCCTTCGCAACTTAAACACTTCATTCTCAAATTTCTGGACTATTAGAACCCAATCTCCCTGGTCTATTCACAATACAATCCTTGTTTTATCGGGAAATAAGTTGGTCGGTAAATGAGGTAACTAGGAGGCCCATACCTATAGCTACCGGTGCCTCCAGAATCCTTAAAATGCGAGTCGCTTTAAAGCCAAGCATGGAAGCCGCAATGGTTCAGAATAAGAAGCATAAGGGAGCACATCAATCAATAAGGATACTAAATATCTTCAGGGACGTAGCGGGGGTACTCCGGCCTTAAGAACCGGGAGGCAAGGGAAGATGAGATTACGTGAAGGTGATATTATAATCTTAAAGAAAGCCTAATTTCCCAAAGCTCAGGAGATGCAGTCGTAGCACACCAAGTCTTGCTGGGCAGCCTGGGCCCCTAGGGCTGGCTATAAGACCATAGGGATTCGTGGAGGTCTTTGGTGCAAATCCAGGACTGGGCATCCTTCCCCTTTTTTCCCCACCTACTCCACCTCGCTTTTCTTCTGGGCCATTATTGCGCAATTGAGAGGCCGTAGAAACCCACACCCGACTGCAATTCCCCTGCCTGATTATGGATAGATATGCCCATATGGCTGAGGTGACCTACAAAACCAATGCATGCCAAAGCTGCTTAGGATAGCTCAGGGAAGAAATACCCACGCAACCCCTTCAGCATCATCCAAGTACTGGACATGATTTTCTCGACCTTATACTTCTGCGCGCATTACGTTCGGCTGCCTTCCTCAACCGCCTTCCCGGCCATTCTGGCGGTGAGATGCATACACAAATAGTTAGCGAGAGCGGCGCGTAGACTGACGAAATCCCAGGGACCGCGGAGCTGGGGTCCGGCTGCCGGATCCCGACAACGCCCCGCCGATCTTAATGGATTGATTGCTTGACCTTGTAGTGCCTTGTGGGGGTCCCGCGAGGCGAGGATACCGTTGGCGGCGCCGAGACCCATAAGTGTCGGGCCGGTGGCTTCTGGGTCCCCGGCCCGTGTCTGACCCCATGCGACGAGGGTCTGGTCGGCAAAGGTCCCGGTTGAAGTTGCGACCTTGCAGATTATGTGGGTAGAGATACGGCTAGCCCGGAGAATATGACATGTGCTTTATTCCCTTCCCGCATTGCTAGCTAGATTATTTGGGTATTAGTCACGTGTTATCCCTGCACGACCACCTTGTTGTCATGCTTGTATTTATCTTTTCTGTGGGCTTATTGTTGACTACCACCATCGTTATTCCTCCTCTATGGAACTTCGGCATCTTTAAACTACTTGGGGTCTTGGCATGGTGCATCATACGAAATACGAAGTACGAACGTTCCACCGCTAAACAGCGGGCGGGCAGCAGGGGGTTCATGCGCAAGCTGACTGGGGGGCCTCTGCTTAGCCTAGCCTCATTTGATGCAGACGCGCAACAATCGGGGCAGGGCATCTTAGAAGCATCCACTCCTCTAGTTCATTGCAATTTCATAGACTTACAAAGTAGACAACGCACACTGGCTTCAATAAGTGAGCACAGGCAGCGAGTGTCATCGGGGATATTAGCCTAAGCGTCATCGCAAGCGCCGCTCCAATGGCATCTACTAAGCTCCTCGAGGATCACCAGGCAGCTGTCAAGCGCATTCAAGAGCAGGTGAAGTTCTTCCACGACACCAAGAGGCACTTCAGGGTCTACCATGGGTCGACGAGCTCTACCCGCCCGCTGTCCTTCAAGCGCGATTCCATCGTCGACACGAGCGACATGGACCGCCTGTTCCCCGTCGATCTGGAGAAGATGACGGTGCAGGCAGAGCCGAAGGTCCCGATGGACGCCCTCGCGGCCCACTGCCTCAAGCACGGCGTCGTCCCGAAGATCGTCATGGAGTTTAAGGGCATCACCGTGGGGGGCGGCTTCTCGGGGTTCTCTGGGGAGTCGAGCATGTATCGCTACGGTCTGTTCAATAACACGGTTTCCGACATTGAGATCGTGCTCGGCGATGGCACGCTCGAGACGGCGAGTCGCACGCACAATGCTGACCTCCTCGAGCATGCCGCTGGTAGCTTGGGCACATTTGGCGTTGTTACCCTCTTAACCATCGAGCTCATCCCGGCCAAGCCCTGCGTTCAGGTTGACATCCAGCTGGTGCACGACGTGGACACGGCGCATGCGATGTTTGAGGAAGCCATTAAGGAGGACTCAATCCACTTCATCGACGGTGTGTATTTCCGCAAGGGTCATATCGTGGTCATGTTCGGCCGGTTCGTAGACGCTCCTCCCCCGAAAAAGAGTGTCCTCAAGAAGATGGAAGTGCACTGGTTCGCCGACACGATCGAGGCCATCCTCAAGAAGAAGCCAACCAAGGAGAAGCCGCACTCCATCTACATGGACGTCACGGACTACCTCTTCCGGTACGACCACGGCGCGTTCTGGGGCGGCAAGCTCGCGTTCCAGCACTTCCACGTGCCGCAGAACGCCGTCACCCGGCGGCTGGCCGACCCGTTCATGGACAGCCGCACATGCTACCACGCGCTGCACAAGTCCGGGCTCGCCAACGAGTACGTGGTGCAGGACTTCGGCATCCCCGCGAGCACGGTGGCGCAGTTCATCGCCTTCGTCAATGACACGCTGCCAGAGCTGCAGATCTTCCTCGCGCCGTGCCGCCCCGCCGGCGAGATTGGGCTGTCGTCGCGCTTCAACCCGCGCGTCGCCGAGGTCGCCGACCAGCGCATCTTCGCCGTTGGCGTCTACGGCCGCGGACCCCGCGACCCCCGGGCCTTCTACGAGCTCAACCGGAAGCTCGAGCTGCGCAGCTCCGAGCTTCTTGGCGCCAAGCTGCTGTACGCCCGCACGTACTACACCGAAGAGGAGTTCTGGACCATCTACAACAAGGACGTGTACGAGGAGATGCGGAAGAAGTACAAGGCCGAGGGCCTGCCGTCGGTGTTCGACAAGCTGAAGGCGGATATGGAGACGGGGGCAGGAAAGCGGAGGCCCGTCAGGGGCATCTTGGAAACCATGTGGGATAAGGCCGTGGGCAATAAGGAGTATCTGCTGAAGAAGTAAGCTGTGTAGTAGTCACACGAGAGACTAGCTTAAGGCCCGGAGTACGTGATTCCGCGAGTATTGGCAATAGACTGACTAATACTGGACACCTGAGTCCGCTAATGCAAAGTCGTCGTGGAGACAGTTATTAGCAATACCTATTACTAAGTAATCAACTAAGTTCGTAGGATACTTGGTGGCGGCGTTGGCTTAGTGCTATACGTGGTATTCACTCAAGCGATTAAGTCGATAAGACTACCGCGGTCAGAAACATGGGAAACGTTATAGCGAGCCCGATGCGTATACTCTTTTGGTAAGGCTAAAAGCAGGGTGACGCCGGCTCTCGGTGCATCACGATGATGGGCTTGGACTGGCAACCCTCTAGCGGATGTGTGGCGCCTCCGACATCGACCCCCACAAGCCAGATCGGCTTGATTCTATGGATTCTACAGCTTCCCCAAACTCCGGGGGGGTTCCAATTGGTCAGCAAGTGCCAACGCAATCAGCCGAATTCCCATGCGTATCTAAGCCGCTTATTCATTTCTGCGAAGGGCGCGCTCTTCTACGAAGCTTAAACGAAACCGGCAGCTCAACGATCGACATATGACACTATCGACATACGACGACAGTCGGCTTACAGCGCTCAATGATGACAAGCCACGTAATGCGAGCTGTCCAAGCAAGAACGCCTCGTTTTGGCCTCTGGCATTGTCCTGCTTGACGAAGATGACGAGTTGACTCATCGGATTTAGAACTGTTCTAGGGGTCTGAGTTACCATCAGCTGATCTCATTGGCATACGAGGGCGACAGATTACCTACCCAGGAGGTTAGGGCTGACAGTTATGGCTATATCACGCGCCACGAACTGTTTATCTCTACCCAGCCGACTTCACAGATGGCTGTCGTGCTTACCCGACTGGCCGGATTCCCATCTGGACCAAGTGCGATTCACAGCCCACCGTTCCCATTGCTGGCCTGTTAAGGTTGATAGCAGATATCGGCGTGATAACGAGCGGCTCTCAAGCGGGCTATCTCAGCTAGGGCGGAGATCGCGCTGCCACTCCCCACACGTTATCTATTCGCTATCATATTTCCATGTCGTCTTTGCGCAAGCCTCCTCAATATATCGAATTATTATGCTATAGTGGGTATGTTTCCAGGGGCGTCAAGCTCGGCGCGAAGAACTTGCCTTAGAATCTTCGGTATATCGAATCCAATGAGCGAGGATCGGGGATATTCCGCTCCTTTACGCAGATACCGTATGTATGTGTCAGCTCTGGTCAGGTGGAGGGCGTGTAAGATGGGCGAACTCGTAAGGTTGGCCCTGCTGGTCCCAGCGCAGGAGGTGATATTACATAAATAGGTAGCCAGTAGAGCCTCTTGTATTGTTATTCAGCTCTGGCAGGTGTGCCTGTTTTTTCACCTTCTCGGGGTACAATGTCTAAACTCGTGCTAGCCCTCTTAGCAAACCAGGCTGTTTCGGCTCTGGGGTCGACTCTGCCAGTCAGACTCGAGACCCGTTCAGAAATCAACTCACGGCTAGCGAACATCCATGTGTCCTTCGACTCCCGCTTCCGGGACGATGTGACATACACCTACGGGTTATGCGATGGCCTCCGTCGTCATGAAGCTCATCATGTCGTCGGTCAGAGCACAGACACCAAGGACTTGCGGCTAGTATGGATCCTGCCCGAGAATGCGATGTCGCATGGCTGCATATCGGCGTGGGATTCTCAAGGGTCCTTAGTCGGCCGCAGCGAGCCCCAGCCCATCCGGACAAGGAGTCTGAAGAAGCGCGGGCCGTACAGCATTCAGATGACGAATGAAACCGGCATAGAAACCTTAGGTCCCTGGTTCAACGGCGTCGCACTCCTCGAGAGCAAGAACCTATCTGCCGTCGACGTCGAAGCCGCCAAGTCCAAGGAGATCGCCGTTGTCGGCGCCGGCATGGCTGGGCTGATGACATACCTAGTCCTTCATCAGGCAGGCATGACGAATGTGAGCATCATCGAGGCTAGTCAGCGTCTGGGGGGAAGAGTACATACGGAGTATCTTTCTGGCGGCCCCTTTGACTACTCATATCAAGAAATGGGCCCGATGCGGTTCCCAGAAACAGTAGAGTACCTCAATCAGACTTATAACATCACGGACCATCAGCTAGTGAGTATTAAAGCCAAGCAATGCCAAATAGGGGCTTTTTGGTGTCGGCAATCACAACCACCTTGGTTGCCTCGAGCAAGATGAAACTTACTAATGGAATAGCGCAGGTGTTCCAGCTAGCTGATGAGATGAACCGTCTGAACCACCACGACAGCAATTTCAGCATCGAATTCATCCCCTGGATCCAAAGCAGCCCTAACGGGCTGTACTACCGCAATGGCTTCAGGCTAGATACAGGACTTCCGCCTACCGTCAGCCAAAATTCACAAAACCAATCTTCTAGTTCCTCAAGCCCGATAAGTCCGTCAAGGGAGACATTATCGGAGAGGCTCGACGCTTTCCTTTCAAATGAGACGTTTCTGGCCGAGATAGCCACCAACATATACGAGGCCCACAGAGACTGGATAGGTAATCATACACTCTCCTTTCATGTTGTGGCAGTTGCTGATCATCCGTAGTCGAAGGCTTGGGTGGAATGGGTGGTGATACATGGTCTGAATTTGCTTACATGGTGAACTATCTTAACGCCACTTTGGAGGACGCCGATGCGCTCGGTGCAACCGATTCATCTTTCTGGACTGACGTAAGTCGAGAGCTCTCTAACATAAAGCTCATCTAACGCTCCCGATAGCTTTACGACACCGTATATTTTTCAGCGGCAACTTGGAGAACCATCGATGGTGGTACGTACCTGAAGCGCGTCTGTTGCCGTTATGTTCCTGACCCATCGAATAGGATTGAACCGACTGCCTCTATCGTTCCACCCCTTGGTCGATAACGTGACTACCATGGACCGGAAGATCGAGAGGGTCCAGTGGCATGAAGATTCCGAGAAGGTAAACCTTCAATGGAGGAATTCCTACACGGATCGGACTTACCAGAACGCCTCGTACGATTACGCAGTTTTCGCCCTCCCCTTCTCCATCGTGAAGAAGTTCAGAATGCCATGTATGCTCCCCTCATGAACCCCTGAGCCCCTGATATAGTCTGACTCGCTCACCCTCCCTCCCAGCTATGCCCCCGCTCATCTCCAGCGCGATCCAGAACCTGACGATGACGGGGGCGTGCAAGGTGGCGCTGGAATACGAGACGCGGTTCTGGGAGCACTACGAGAACCCCATCTTCGGGGGCTGCTCGACGTCGACGGACGCCCCCGGGATCGGGACTATCTGTTACCCGTCGTACTGCCTCAACTGCACGGGGCGCGCCGCCATCCTCGCGTCGTACGTCTCGGAGGACTGGAGCACGCGCTGGCTGTCGGTGTCCGAGGAGGAGCACGTGCAGTACGTCCTCGACGCCATGGCTGAAATCCACGGCCAGGTCGCCTATGACCAGTATACGGGCCGATACAACCGCCGCTGCTGGACCCTCGACGAGTATGAGGGCGGCGGCTGGGCCAACCCGTCCATCGGCCAGCACCAGCTGTACATCCCCGAGTACTTCAAGACGTACAACAACGTATGGACCAACCCCTTTCTGCCCCTCCGCCCCCCTTCCTTGCCGTCCGGGGCGGTGTCAAACCGACTTTCTGACTTTCCTTTAGATGATCTTCGTAGGCGAGCAGACCTCGTATACCCACGCGTGGATCTCGTCCGCGCTCGAGTCGGGCATTCGCGGTGGTGTCCAATTGCTTCTTGGTAAGTCGACTACGGTTCAAACTGTGGTGATGGTGGTGGTCCAAGGTTAGCCTACTAACCGCTATGTGCAGAACTCGGTCTTGTCGATGAGGCAAAGGCCACTGTGGAGAAGTGGATGGCCCGTTGGATAGAGATTGTGAGTACCTGGACCTCAGTCGCCCGTGGTGCATAAACGCTAACAACCGATCGAAGTGAGGATTGCGAGACACGCATAATGATGCAGATGCATCAGGCACCGGTTGGCGTAGATACAGAGGAGGCTGTATGACCTGCATAACTGGGCCCTATCAAGTTCTACTAACTATAGTTAACCTTTAATTATATAAAAGCTATACATTACTTTTTGACAGAAACGGCGGTGATGCTTCAGCAACAACAATCAGGGACTTAATACCGTGAGAAACAAATCCGAGCAAACCCAATAAGGGGCAAAGCCAAGGAGAGTGGTGTTTTCTTTGGCTCGTGTCCGAGCCTGGTTTGCCGATACAAATCCATGTTGGTCCCCTCGCATGCACCAAGACCTGGCTGGACGAACGGGCTTGTTTACACCGGCCTCCCGCATGTTATATGCATTATCAGCCGGAGTAGATAAAACCCCGCCTGTCCTATTATAATCTTCTGGGACGCCACCACAGTTGTTCCTTTCTGACCTCTCATTCTTAACAACGGCAACACAAAATTCACTGAAAATAGCCTCGCCCCTAGATTGTAGGGAAGCTCGTTCACCACCAACCAGTTCAGTGCATATTCGAGACTCGATAGAGATGGTGGGGTTTGAACTCCGCCACGTGGTTCCACCAAAGGCCGCCGACCACCTGTTTATACGGGCTGTACAATTCTCTGAGGACTTCTTTTCACGAATGTATAAGGCCCTGTTTATATTCGGTCTGTTCTTGGTTATCATTCTTCTCGTGCAAACCTATGTCCTATACCAGATGCACCACCTCCTAAATTCGGCGTCTCGGCAAAAGGATAACGGTGCACGGGTTCGATGACAGCAGTCATGTGTGCTGCAAAGCTAGAGGCAAGTAATATGGACACGCTCGTACATTCGGCCCCTCATAGCACTGACTAGCAGAAACTCGAAAAGCAGACCGAATAGGGGAAACTCGACCGCGAGGCCTGCTTCAAGGACGATGCCAACACCAAGCCACTGCGAAGTACTACTTGGCTTCATATACGCCCCTGAGAAGCCGAGAGACGCTGTCGACACCGGATCCTACGCGTGCGCATCGACTTCAGAATCGCTAGCCCAATAGATTCTCAAGAGAGAATTAAAGCTATCTCCCTTGTAGGAGCAGAGATGAATATGAATCATGCTGAGAGTCCTTTCAGTCGTTGGTGGTCCAGCAGATGGAGCATTGGCACTGGGAGCTTAAAGACAAGAGTGGCCTAATGCATGACTGGGTCGATCGCAGATAGGAGTGGGAAATCGAGATTTCAACTTAGGGCATGGTCTTTCTTGTGGGAGGTTGGTTTTCGTTACGCTTTCACCCTGAGATTAACAAGTTCGGTAGCGACCCATGATAATGAGCGCGTGTTCGAAATGTTGTCATTGACCGTCTCCTAAGTGTGCGCGTTTCTTTCCAATCCTACACAAGGGCTGCATATTATATCCGCCTAAAGGCCCACACACTACAGTGATAACTACCTCAAGCACCGCCTTTACTAAAAAGGTAACTGAAGGTCAGCAACCAGCCATTTTATTGAACGATTCGGTATCGACCGGGCGGTTTTTGACCCACTGTTCAAACGTTGTTAAGGACTGCAGTTTATTGGCCCCTCACGCGGATAAGAAAAAGGGAGTCGGAGCCGGGCAGTTTACTGTATCTACAGAATGCGACCTCCCCTGCATGGTAACATCACATTATCACGTGACCTTCCCGGTCCTTCCGGACTCTAGACGCTCCTCGATCAATCAGAAACTCGACTCTCTCAAGCTGCCAAATGATAGCCACTATGCAATAAGGGTTGTGACACAGCTCCTAAAGCGATCAAACATCCCAATTACAGAACTAACCATGGCGTTCACTCAGACGTTATCAAGACGATTACCATACTCACCGTCTCTTCCTAGACATGAACATGACGCGGGCGCTGGACGTGCAGCGACAGTTCGTCGCAGCGAGGAAGCAGTATATCGATGCCGAGACGCCGCACGGCCACGGCTACGTATATTTGAACCTACTAGCGACGCACCCAGAGTGGGGCGGGCACGGCTTCGGTGCCGCAAACAGCCTGTGGGGCATGGAGGAGCTGGCGGGCCAGCGGGCCGAGAACGTGACCCCGATCGCCTCGGAGGTGGGGGTTCCCCTGTACCGCTCGATCGGCTTTGAGGCCGTGAAAAACGTGACAATCGAGATGTTGGACGGCCTCGGCGCGGTCTGATGCGGGGTTATGCGGTATGACCCACTCGCTCCGGAATAGGGGTTTCCTAGCAGTTACATCTTAATTCTAGTATGCCGCCCGCGACTTAGCAGCACAAAGGTGTTTTATGTTGCTAGGAATCGACGATACGCTGATGGAGCTCTTGGACGAAAACCATGTGGCGAGTTGCCCATGTTTTAATGCAGTTGTATGCTTTAATATATGCTCCAAATTAGACTAGCGGCAACTCAAATCGACTGAGTTGAAGTATAGAGTTGATGCTATTCCGCAGCCCACCGTCGTTTTCAAGGCCGCCTATAAAAATTCCCAGCTAACAGGATTATCCTTTAGCCGGCCATAACTATAAATGCGTAAATACGATATACACCAGTGCATTTGTTTTTGAACTCACCTCACGCAAATCTGGCAAAGCACTCACAGCTGGACCTATGATCTCCACCATGACCTGCGCCATGGAGCGTACATATCGGGCTTTTCTTCGGGTGCCATTTAGAGCTCGGCCGCGTGCTCCAGCATCTTGAGGCATCGTTCGCGCTGGCCCCATAGGTAAAACCTATCCCGTTGGTTGCAATAGTCCGGAGCTGCCATCACCATTTCGTTGACACCGGTAGCCGCAGTCAAGAGCTATAGCACGGCATGCCGAACAAGAAACATCAATGACTGCCGACCTAGCTTATGGGGGGGCATGGTTCGTCATATTGAGGCCCCTCTATTTGATGGGGAAAAGACGGGATAAATTCAAGAGTCATCAAAGAACCTGCGATTTCTTGCCCGCAGATACTGGCCTGTAAGTCCGTCGTAATCTTACCATCAAATTCTTGTAGGTGAGGGGGGAGCTGCGGTAAAGACAGCTTGAACGTCGCCTCCTTCCCAGCAGCAGAAGGCCTTGACGGCTCTTAAGGAACTTCCACGAGCCTTCTCAGCGGGTTGGATTCCAGGCTCCAGTATTCCCCCCTCGCGGTGCCTTGCCCAGCCGTGTGGAATAGAAGACCAACGTCCGGATCTTAGGAATGAGGTCTGGTTATTCCAAGAGGCTTCGGACGAGAAGCATCAGTCTCTCTGTGCTCTCGGCTAGCACGAAGCAGCGCAGGAAAGGCTGGGTGATCAAGCGGAACTGGTGCGAGCAGTAGCAGAGCCTACACAGCGCCCTTCGGCCCTCAGGAATGTGATCCTGAAGGTCCTGCGTGAGCCGATTGGTATACTTTGGAGTTGTAGGTCGATGAGGCACCAAGTGAGACAAGATCGACCTGATAAGCTACGGTGGTAGGGACGACAGTGTGCGTGCCATCCTTGATCCTTCTTAGGATAAGGGTCCAGTTGCTGCGATGAAAGTTGAATCCACTGTCTATTACGGTGTACAGCGTCTCATATCCGTCCGCTACATCTCACTTTCACATGTCATGTTCGTACTCCGCACCATGAGGAGCTTGACGAATCCTTTCAACCCCACCTAACGTCACTAGGTCAGACTCTGAACGATACAGCAGAAGTGTCAATAGCGTATATCCTCCCCTTATAATATTCAGATTATCCGTTCTTAAAGCGAAATATAAGTTAATATAACGGCCCACGATTACTTGCCCGATAACGGCCCCAAGCCATCAGCCCAAAGGATGTTGAATGCCTTTGTTGCCATGTTGCTTCGATGGAGATGTATTCTGTTTCGGGGCAGGACGATCAGGAGTGACGTCGACCCCGCTCCCAAAGAACTATAAAAGGTAATACCTTAAAGGCCGTCTAGGATTAAAGGGGCCGCATGATTTTTGAATCCCCGCCACAACGCAGAACATTCCGTCTTAGAAAAGGCGTAAGTGCAAACTCGAAACTTAAATAGTTAGCCTCGGCGCAGCCGTTCGGGAGCCCCTATTGAGGTTACCAATTCGTATATCAGCTACGCACTCGTACTAGTCTTGAAATACAGTGGATTATAGGCGCTTCTAGGGAAATTAAAGTAGGGATAAAGAAGACAGATAATCATTGAACTGGATAGGTTGTGATTGGAAAGTTAGAAATATATAGCTTCATACTTAGGCCCCACAAAACATACGAGGCGCCTTATATACTGAGCTAGTAGAACTCAAAAGCTGATATAAGACTTGGTTGCTCAAGTGAGAGTTACACAGTGGCCGCTGTTCGGCTACATACCTGACCTGCTGCTTACTGTCTTCATGGGGCTTATTGGCTCCGAAATTTGCGTATGCCATAGTGGCGATCTACATCTGCCTGCCAGTCAGGGAGACTGCAGACAACTAGTACAAATCATTGCCTTGTTCGTCATAAGGTAGCAAGGCAAATGAAACTCTCTAAGCCGGGCCGACTAATGATAAGTACGGACGATTTGCTAATAAATACCCCCAAAGGCCCGGTTTTGGCCTTCAACTCAATATATCTTAGTCTATTATCGAATTCAGTCAATCAAGATCTTTGCATCCAGTCTGTTCTTCTGCCGCGGCTTCCCGCGGCCATTATCCCGCCTTCTGTGTCTCTCTTAGCCATTCCTAATAATATAGAAACGTGTTTCCTGGGTTCAGATTCTAGTAGGCTCCCGCTTCTTCGTAGAATACTTAACAATGCCTATCTTCTCGCTTCTCACCAGCTGGGACCCAGCATTTATGTGCGGTCGATACTCCATATCGCTCAACTCAGGGGATAAGTCAAAGGATCTAGCACGAAGGTTCGCGTTGACATTCTAGATGCTGTTAAAAATCTGCAAGGGTCGACGGGGCTTGGGAGAAAAAAAAGGCTCATTGGAAGCCGCATGCATGCATGGAAGAGCACCAGCCCAATCTTATGCTGACTTGGCTCAGCATTAGCTTTCAGCCCACTCACAGCCAAGCCTGCTAAGCATGCATATTCCGTTAACCGCACTTTCACCATGACGTGAGATTCACTGAGCAGGATCGTAACCCGGTCCCTAATAGGATGTATAAAAGCCGCGTGGCTTAGCGTAAGGCGGAGAGATGGGTACACCTAGATAACGCATAATAATCCATAGATAACTTTCTACACTTATAAATAAGCTACTATATATATACTTTGAACCCTAGGTCCAGGACTTACACATGGGACCCATGAAAGCATGTGTTGGAACATGTGGGTGGTTGCCCAAAACCCCCCAAAGCGTAACGTTGCGCTCAAGAATGTATCAAATCATCAGATCAAATCTGCTTGAACTCGCGTACAATATGGTACTCGGCTGATATGTATATCGGAGCGTGAATTCAAGCAGGTACAACGTGGCATATAAGGGTTAGCGAATACAGATGATAGTTGCAAGAGGTGATGGATCGGGGGCAGGGAGGTGAAGTGAAAGTGATGTTCCATCTCTAAGCCCCCTTATCAATGCGCTTGGCATCAGGAATGGTTCGGATATCTAAAAAGCCCTAGGCTTGTTATCGATCTAACTGCGATATATAATCGTCTATGTAATCAACACGTTTGATAAGACAGTCTTCGAGACTCTTTTTCAAGTTTACTGATTAATCGGCGGGGTAGTCTCTCTGTCCATGTTATCAAATGCCCGACCGGACTCCCGCTCACCTTGTGCCCACCCCCAAGCTCCGGCCTCCTGCCCCTTTTCAAACAGCGGCCAAATCCCTAGGGCTGATGATCGGCAGTCTATGGGACAATTTAGGTATACACTCCGGTGCACGCATGATCCCTTCACATTACTTATATTTATCCGCCGGCTCGGTAATAGAATGGCACTAACTACTTTCTTGATCAGGGGTCTTTGCAACGGACACATTGCTCATGTTCAGGAAGCGGTAAAACTCCTCCAGTAAACAAGCTCATAGCGTTCCCGGAGCGGACTAATATGGACATCCTCCAAAGTAACGTTAGTACCAACTGCCGGCTACTGCATTGCGGGGGAAGGTACGGCGCCTCTCATTGGAGCGCAGTTCCCTTGCCAAGAGATCCTATGGGTGTCTCTTCGTATATTCCTGATGATAATTACAGAAGCTACTAAATTTTCCGACATCTGAAACCGTGGTCTTCGTCCGCCCGCGAGGCATAATTCGCGGAAGTATCTCACCATTCTCGATAATACGAGAACGCGGCGGTGACGGGATTAGGAAGGAAGAGTAGACAACGGCCTGCACGCCACGAAGTTGGCATTTCCTGCCGGGCATTGGCTTGGGGGGTCATTGCAGGTTGACAGTCTATAGGACGCGACCACCAGACACAACAGCACCATGAATCTAACTAGGGTTTCTGACTTGCACCCTTTGGGATTGAGAACGCGAGGTCCGTTGATTTTCCGCGACTATTCGGTAACCAACACACTCGAGAGTCTCATGGGTTCATTGATGATTATAACCTTCCGTTTCAGAGCAAGGGGCTTATTTCGTGGCTTATCAGGACCTGTCTTGGTTATACACCCTCCTATACCACCTTCTTCTCTGCGCCTTGCCTCCTTCCAAAAAATGCAAAAACCTCCTTTAAAGGCTAGAGTAGTATGAGCGCCTTGCGACACAAATTCTATCTGTGTGCGCTGTATATAAAGCCAGGCTTTTTCCGCCGTCGTTCGTGAAAATGTTGTACGGTATCAGTCAACAGTCGCCGAGATTCAGGGGCAAGAAGCGAGTTTCCACTACCGACTTGCCAACATGAAGCTCATCGCCAGCCTCCCCTATCTAGCCGCCCTGGCGAACGCCGCCGCTGTCAAACTCGGCCAGCGGGCGGCGTTGTCGCCTCTCGATGTCAAGATCGAGATGGTCGGCAACAGCCAGATCAAGGCCAGCATCACCAACACGGGCGACTCAGCCCTCAGGGTCTTCAAGACGGGCAGCATCCTCGACCCGCGACCCATCGAGAAGGTCAAGGTCTCCCACGGAGGTAAGCATGCCTGGGCCCACCGGGATGCGGTCCGTAAAGTAAACAGCGAACGGTCAAACTGACATGAGTGCTTCGTCATGATAAGCCGACAAGGTCCCCTTCAGCGGCATGCGCGTCTACGTGAAGCCCTCCCTCGCCGACGCGGAGGAGGACTTTCAGACCATTGCCGCGGGCGAGATGGTCGAGGTCCAGTGGGACGCGGCCGAGGTCCACGACCTCAGCGCCGGCGGCGCCTTCGACTTCGCCACCGCGGGCGCCCTGGAGTACACATATGCCGTGGACAGCAACGGCAGCACGACCACGGAGATCGCGGGCGCGGCCATCTATCAGTCCAACGTCGTGACTGCGCACAAGGTCGACGGCGCGGCGGCCGCCAGCGTGCGCCGCGCCTTCCACGCCAAGACGAAGCGCACCACGGTCCAGGCCGACTGCGACAGCGCGCAGAGGAGCGTGCTCGAGGACGCCCTGGGACACTGCCGCGCGTACGCGGAGGGCGGCGCGGCGGCCGCGTCGTCGGGCGACGCCGGCAAGCTGGAGGAGTACTTCAAGTCGTCCTCGGCCGAGACGCGGGGGACCGTGACGGACGTGTTCAACCGGATCGCGTCGGAGTGCGGCAGCAGCGCGGGGGGCGCGTCGCGGACGCACTGCGCCGACATTTGGCCGGGGGGCAACTGCCAGGGCGGCGTCGTCGCGTACACGGTCCCCTGGGAGTCGTACATCGTCTACTGCTCGGGCTGGTTCGGCTATCCCGCGACGACGGGCAACTGCCACGAGGCCGACCGCCCCTTCATCGTGCTCCACGAGACCACGCACCTCGCGGAGGTCAGGGGGACCGACGACTACGGCTGCTACGGCTACGACTGCGCGAGGGGCCTCAGCCCCGACCAGAACATCAACCACGCCGACACTTACGCGCTGTTCGCGAATGCCATCGCCGTCGGCTGTTAAGGGGCCTGGCTCCCTGGCGGCGTCAGGCAAATAACATCCCAGCCGAAGAGTGATGGGTTAATTAGCTACTGTGGAGAAGGGGGCTTAACGAGAGGTTATAGAGATTATACGGCGCAATATCATCGTCCCTTTCCTAACCTTCAATTTATCGGCGCAACGACGAGCGTAGCTCCCTACCTATATGTAAACCTCATTGGGAGCCCCCCAATATCCACCTGGCAGGTTTGCTGTGACGTAGCCTAGGTCAGCTCCCCAAGAAAAGTTTACATATAAACTAACCGGCGAATACACCCTAGCAATTAGGCAAACAGTTGGAATATTTCTAGATTGTGTTTACGGCATGGTAACATGGTCGTAGTAATCAGCCCCTGACGGATGTCTGTTGTTGCAAGTGGCTAGAGCTTCTAGGAACTACTAGGCACTCTACGCTCAGACCTGATAGTTGAGTGTACTGCAAGGCAATTCTGGTTATTACAAGCGCAACATACGGGTTTGTTCGTAGTTACAAGAGAGGTGAGTTCGCAATGCCTGGAACTAGCGAGAGCAATATATACCGTACTACCAGCAAGGACCAGAGACTACTTGTAACCAGCGTGATCATGGGGGGTATAGTATCTACCTTGGTAATCTCTGGTGGGATACCGGGATTCATCCTCGCATGGTGTCAATCAAACACGACCTTACCGTGGCCCATTGCACATACTGTCAGTTAACCAAGATGTCAACCCTGATTACGACACATATAGCACACAAGGTCTCACGGCACACATCAGGCACGCAGCGGAAAAGACAAGTCTTAGTTGTTGTCATGATTCAAGAATAGCAGATATAAGAACAGATGATAATGATGATTTGGCGCATATCCCTTTGCTTGCTCCCAGCGCTAAAACATGCAATGCGATTCGATTCGATGCCACGCAACGCGACCACTACGCCATGCGCCAGACCCCGTAGACCCAGTGATAATGATGATAATGACGATGACAACAATGAAAAGAGGTCCCCTTTTTATCCTCTCGAATAATGCCCGGAACGCCAAGCGCTAAAACCCCTACTCAAAATGCAATACATTCTCCAGCCTTGTGACACGAAGGGTGATGGATGACTGGCGCAGCACGGCGTCTATGCCCTGTCGCGGCGCCAGGACGGACCTGACGAGCTGCAATCGCCCGCCTGCCAAAGAATCTACGCACCACGGCTGAGTATCCCGTGCTGGACGAAGTTCTATTGTGCTGTCGGACTTGATCAGATCGCGGACGTCCTACGTCGAGACCTCTGGTGCGAGTGGTGTGGTTGGAGTCGGTTTCGGAGGCGACTCGTCGAGCGATGTTGTGGTGTTAGTAACGGATCCCAGCTGCGATGGCGGAAGGACATTTGAAATATCGTCAAAGGGACGGGCCGGGGATCGAGGTGTTTTCGAGTCTTGACCTGCTGCCTTCGATGATGACTTCTCTGTGGAATTGTTTTCGCTCCCTCTAGAGCCAACAATGGTGTGGAGTTTCGGCCTCCGCACGGTCTTCGGGGGTTTGGAACATGTGTCTGCGCTCTTCAATTGGTAGAACTCCTCGTCGTCCTCGGAAGTTTCGACCTCTGGTGTCACGGGAGGTCGAGTCCTTCTTACCCTGGGCTTTGCTTCGGATGCGTCGGACGATTCCAACGACAGGCTTCTGCTCCTTGCGCTCTGGTAGCTCTTTCTGCCGTAGATCGAGGCCGTATTCCTCCTCGACTCTGATCTGCTGAAGGTCGGAGTTAATTCCAGCCCCAATGGTAGCTCATCGCTCCTAAGCTTCGCCTCCATAGCCCTCTCGTGCAGCAGGCGGCCTAACGAGGGAGCTTCGCTCGTCGTCGTCCTACGGCTCACATGGCTGGCCATACTGCCACTACGGCTGACTGGGGCCTTGCCTTCCATGATCTTTGCCGCCGGAGGGGGTTGTAACATCCACTTGTGACCATCTTGATGAATTGGTCGCTGTCTTACTATTGGTGGATGATAATCGTTCACCGGTGGGTTCTTCGGTGCGAAATAAAACTGATGCCTGTCCTCGTCCGTAACGGGCCTCGGCTCCACGCCTAAACTCGCTTCAATCCGGCGGTGAGCTGATGAACCCGCGTGCTTAATTGCGTCCATCAGCCTGTGGCCGGCTCTCGAGAACTCATGACCCCATAACTCCTCGTCTTCTCGTTGATACCGCTTCTTGTTCCAATCCTCTGATATGGATGTCGTTTGGCTAAGCGCGCTGTCTTCAGGTACGACTGCCACGCTGCTCCCCGCCACACTCGGCTGATCGTTGCCAGCACTGTTCAAGCCTCGTTGGCTGGTGTTCTTGCTCGAATTATACTTCCTGGCCTGTATGCGAGGACCCATCATGATCTCTTCCGACCAATACGGATTCGTGTTGAAAGGGTCGGGATGCTGATATGTCTCGGGGTGTTCGGCGCGAAGACGTTCCTTTTCCTTGCGTTCCTCCTTAGCTCTCTCCAAGGATTTCTGGTGGTGTCTTGCTTGCCTGCATGGTGTACAGGCGGCGATATAGAAGATGGCGGACTGGAGAGCAACGCAGAACGACATGTCGAGAATGGGTGTGGCGTGTCGCCTGGGCTCGTCAGGCTAGTGTCGAGGAACGGAAATAGGTGGCCAAGCTGTACGGAACCGTTTGAGCCAGCTCGAAAAGTCGAGTAGATTCAAGCGTCCAAGGTTTTTGCCTTGGACTGCATGAGGTGTTGAAATCCTCGGTAATACGCTGTAAGGGTGAGAACTCGATTGTTGTTATGTGGGAGATCAAGATTCCAACTGATCGACACGTCACGGGGTGCGTGTAACATGAAGATTCCCGATATTGCAGGCACATGCGAGGGTTGTCCTGTGGGAACCTGGATCCTGGATCTTTGACGTATGAGCATGTGACACTCAACTAATTGCGTTTCTATACGTATGATACGGTTGCTTGCAAGATGGAACTCTGCAATATGCTTGTGCAGTTGGTTGCGTTGAATTGAATTGTGCTCCGTCACAAAAGGAGGAGCGGGAACAATTGAATTCGAGGGAGAAACCCGGGTTACGCACGCTCCCTCGGTAGGGAGGTCATTGCAAATTAAAATTGGATGGGAGAGGGAAAGAGGTTTAGTTAGATAAACACCACCAATACTCAAAGTTCGGAAAGCCAAAGGTCGAAACGAATGTAACGTACGAATTCACGATGTAAGATTGTAGACAAACGAGGGCAAGAAAGCTACATAGCGTGGGAAAGAAAAGGGTTTGACCATCAAGGTGAGGCGGATGAGGATTGATGATAGTTTCAGAGGCAACCTAGTTTTGTTTGACGGAGGGGGTGCGGGAATCGGGAATGCGAACTGGAGTTCAAACCGAACTGTCAAGGCAAGGCGAGGAATACACTGCTACCTAATAGGTAGGTATGTACGAAAGCACTAGCTGGGTTAGGTAGAATGCTACGCCACCTATGTAGGAACACGCCAAATCTTATTATATTAGGTACCAGGCTTATTAGCGTGTCGCTAAAGCTTCCCCTATCCCGCCTATCAACTTACTCACCCCCGCTAGGGACTCCTCTGGGGACCTCGGGATGTTTCATTCCCGTCGGGACGGCGGAGACTGTTACATTCCAGCAGCCCGTGCTGCCTGCCACTTCGAAAGATCCGTCTTATCTCGCTGCGCTGAGTTGCGAAGTACGAGAACGAGATATAGATTAAAGTCATATACTACAGTACGTTCCTGGTAATTAATCAGTCCAATCTTATAAGAGAACGATGCCAGCTGCGCCCTCCCCACCATTCAAAAGACTCAGCCCCTCTTCGGACCCCAATATTCGGATTCTGCCACAGCCGCCACCAAACTACTAACCGAGCAAATCACTTCATACAAAAGGCAGCAACATTCTTTCTCGGCTTCCAGACTTCAGGTCCAGGCTTCAGCCATGTGTTTGATTCTTTGTCGCTTATGTCTCTTCATTCCGACACTTGTACATGCGTCGTCCCGCGGACCCTTCTCGGTCCAACGTATCTTGGTAGGTATGTATGGACCGTATGAAGTGTGTATAAGATGCAGCCGTTTCGAGTGGCATCATTCGCAGCAACCTGCCAAGTCACCGGGTTCCTCTTAAATCTCGGTCACGTTGTCCGATCGACGTAATTTAGTCTCACGGCAGCGTGGGGTTCCGGATCGACCAGGGCAGCTGTGCCGCCTTACCCGGCCCGGTGCGCAACTTACTATGTAGATAACGAGTGTGGACGTTATATATCGTCATCAATCCGCTCTCGTCCGCATATGCGCAGGCAATCGAGTGCCACGACTGTCCCATCAGCTAAATAGCCGTCGGTAGAGATCATGACTCCCTGCGCCCGACAGGTCCGCCTCTCTCTCATTGGCTCATTAGTCAAAGTGAGATGTATTGCGAGAAATGCCTCATCCGACTCCGATGTTCCCACGGCCAATTTACTGCGCCAAACCTGATTCATCCGTAACCGCATCGCATTTTGGGTGTTGAAAGGCTATTCGATCCTTGATGCCTACTTCATAGTTACCAAGCGCCTCAGAACTATCTGGGGCGACGCCTGACTCAGCAATAGACGGTCCTCGGATTCTATGAGGGAAACCCCCAAAAACGAGATTCTGTAACGACAAGACATTTTCCTATGCGAGCTCCAGCGAACTCTTATGATCACGGTATTTTCCTGGGTAGAGTCATTACAATCCTGTTTACCATCGACCTGGAAATTATTAGGGTCGCATGAGAGCCGTTCTGGATTTTTAAGTACCCTCGATAGTTCGATGTTTCCTCGCAGTGGCTTTAACTCTATAACACCAGGAATGCTAGTTCTTTCTGGTAATAGGGTCAGCGTGGGTTACATTTCTTGGACGGCGAGAAATCCAGAAACATCCAGTCCCCGAAGACCATGTCCTGGCTGACTTGGGAAGAGCCTTTGACAGACGAACTTAATAGATGTTCAGAGAGACCTGCAAGAATGATGAATCGTTCACCCACTTGCCCCCACGTGTGTCCCGCCTTGATCCGCAACCTGAGTCGTTGACAGCCTCTATGGCACCAATCAAGACCGCCTTCTCTCAGTGGGGCTATACAGGTAAGTAATGCGTCAGACCGAAGGGTAAGTGATAAGCGGTAGACAGATGTCACATCCAGGTTCCGGGTTCCCTCATATTTTGGTTCAGGCTTTGTCGGACGATGTAGTCAATAATGCATCATCAAACACGCTGTACCTGTACCAACTATGCCTCCGCCTTGCCCTTATAGGCAGGCCCAGTCTCCTTCTCTGGGGGAGTACAGAGTGAGTGCTTCCCGTGACCCCAGCTGGCGAGATATAGGGTCCTGGGTTGATAAATTCGACTGCTTTGGATGAAGTCTGACGCATCAACTCCCAGTTCCATGCGTATGGAGAGTCCTTGGTGCGGCCTTGAGTTAAAGAATTGCGTGGGGAATTAGGAGCCAGAGGACATTATTATTAAGAGAGAGATGACTCGGCTGCCATGAACTCTGATCCAGCAATACAAATCAATTCCCCAAAATTAAACTGAAGCCGCTCAGAGCGCTCGGCAGATACGTCATCGTCCAAAAGATACTGATGAAAACTCAGAGAGAACGCTTCAAAGTCCATGCAATAAAGAGGAATCAAACTCACACTTCCTGCTCGATACCCGCGACTCCGACGCGATCCCCGATGTCCTCCCAGTGGTAGAACCCGGCGGTGCCGTTGCGCACGCCCCTATCATCTGCCGCCAGGAGAAGTCGACACCGTCCGCCGTGCGCACGACCGGGCGGCTACGGCCGGGGCAGGAGTACGTAGGCCTTGAAGGGGCCCGAGCGCGCGACCATGACCGTGGCCACGCCCGGCGGCGCCTCCCGGAGCGTCCGCTCAATTATCGAGCCCAGTCAGCGCATGAGGCCGGCGTCCGTGTCGGCTGGGATCAGCGTTCCGGCGTCGCATGTGCTGCACCGCTTCTTAGGGGCCCTTGGATCGTCTCGGCGGGCCGTGGGTGCTATGGAAGGAGCTGGAGGCAGGTCGCCTAGCGGGTTTGTTGTTGCTGTGGAGAGGCTTGCCATCAACGGCCACGGGAATGGCACATACGCCGTCGGGGACGGACTGGTCCGGGTCTTGCAGAGGCCGGTGCCGATTAACGCAACGACGATAGATAACCGAGCGAACATAAACAGAGTGCTGGGCGAGATAAATAGATTGACGACTGGGTGGGAAGATAAGGGGAGGCGAAATGAGCGGCATCCTCTATTTTAACTCAATACATTAGCATACGTGCTGTGAGGTAAGAGGATTGAGGTGAACGTCAGAAGCCATTTTCACTTGTATAAAGTTCAGGCTGCTTTGTCAAGCAGGCGGACATGCCATGCCCTCAACCCCTTGCAGTTGTTAACGTCTCGGGTTCTCTCCGTAAACAGACGCAATTCCCGGCAGACACGGCCGAAATCTCGTCTATGCGCACCGAGCTGTCGGTCACCAACCGTGCCGAACTGTCGGATCTCCAACGGCATGAATTATTCAATTAACCCAATAGTCGCATACCAGGATGGAACCTCGTCATTTCACTTACTTAAATGTCAGGACGTCTATTCTATTTCTCTTCAGCAGTAACAGTGTTGCATTCATTGTCTATGAATTCGGAGATTTCCTCCTGAAAAAGTGGGGCTACACCTGTACGAGGTAACAGAGTTGGGACGACTTTAATACGATGTAACCAGGGTTAGGAAAACCTTCCCTACCTTTCCATACCTTTTCATTCTTCACCTCTCGGTTAATCATAGGCCTCAGGGAATAGAAGCGAATGGCCTGCTCAATCATACGGTTATTCATGAAGATATATAGCCTAACACATTGTAAATTCCCAGCTACCCCTATCTAGGTGCGCTTGAGTACCCGCCTCCAAGATGATCTACCATTAATTCTATCTGCCTAATCTTAGCGAACAACTTGTTAGAAATTCGCCGGAGCCGAATAAGCCCCCTCCAATGGGAGTGACACGTTTTTTAGATTCGACGGTTAGAAATGAGGGTGAGCGGGACCTCTCAAGGCCTCCTGCAACGTACGAGAGCAGGTTGAGCTCCCAATAATTCGCCTATGGATCTCCTTACTTCCGTGAATGAGCTGTCTAGAGCAGTTTCTATAAGAGCAAGCATAATATAGGACAGGCGAGGGCTACCGAAAAGAGATATCAGATATATAACTCCTGATGCATACCATAGACCTTCTTCCCCTTTTCCCGACGTGGGAGCTTAGCCAACAGTCTTCTTTAACATGTTGTCCGCGGGAGCAGCTTCACACGTAGGGATTGTCTTCCTCCTTCCGCTCTGGCAGGAAGCACAGAAGATACCCGCAGATTCTCGGATATAGGTTTGTTTTCTCATCCTTCGCGAGTCAGCAGTGGCCAGCCTTACTGTTCAATACCTACGTATAGGTCATCTCCATGATTACTAGGGTTACCTACGTATACGTCATCTCCATTCATTACTAGGGTCTCAGGGGGCGGCGGCGAGGAGAGCATCACGATATGCACGCAGTCTTGTCCTGCGGTACCGTGTACGTTCCCAGTATAGGAACGAAGGAGATGCGTTGCCAAGACGGGGAAAACCCCCCTATTAAGACATTCTGCGAGGCCATCAACATAGCGGACGGAAAAGTACGCTATGATGCTCTCCCGGATTCCAAGCAATGATATCGGGACGCCACCACGGTCAGGCGCTCCGCCCAGACCATCACGAACGAGTATGATGTTTGGGCATGAAATGCAATCTACATACCTGAGCGAGGTCTCCCAGTGCACAGCCAACAGCCGTTGCCTTCTCCAACACAGACGTAGCCGGGCGCGTGAACACCGCCGTCTCCGACTCCTTACAGACGAATGAAGCGGAATACCAGGGTTCGAGGCCGAAGGCAGCAGTAATGCGGCTTAAACGGACTGGCTATTTCATGCTGCTCGATCCGCTGGTCTAGCGCCCAAGACGCGTAGCAGGAAGCGTGACAAACCTCGGCAGCCTACCTTGAGGCCCCCTATCCGCAAGGACCAACTGTATGTAGAGCCTTACGCATCATCCCTTAACCATCAGGACCCCCACGCAGAGGACCTCGACACATGGAATACTCGCAATAAGATACCCAGAACGCTTTCGCAACCACCCGGCTACTCGGCCAGTACGTGCATCACGCATGAGCAAACCACAAACCGCAAAACCCCAACCGCGGGCCGGGAGTGACCGATTATCTCAGCATTCGGGCCCCCGAGCGCGCCTCGATACGAACCACCTACCGACCCGCCGCCTCATCCCTTACTCCAACCTTGCGTCAAAACGCCGAGAGATGCATCTGGGTGCGGAGTTGGAGGGGACGCTCCACCACAGGGAGATGGGATCGACGGACGGACGCGCACGAGGATCGTCATCGACGGGACTGCGTGATGATCGACAAAGCTACGTATTAAGATTAAGCTCTAGGCGGAACGGCTTGAGCTGCTACCCTTTAAGCGCTAGAGCTACCCTCCTATAGTCGGTAGCTGGAATAAGGGGGTTTAGATGATGACATCTTCATTGAGTACTTGACGTGACTTTGATATCCAATCCAGTAAGTATAAATATAGTTGGGATCTGGTTGATGGTCAACGGATTGACTATCCCGCTCCTTGCAGCAGCTAGCTGCGTATACCTCGAGCCACCATTCGTTCTACTAGAGCACGTAGCGACACATCAACCATATTGACACCCAAAGCTACAGTTGGATAAATTAAAATTGCATCACAGGACAATAAAGCAAGAGAGATGCATATAACAACTTCTAAGAGTCCAGTCCCCCGACTTACTCCGCGACTACATATCTGGAGTCCCTATTTAGCCTATCGTTTGACACAAAAACTTCTTTCCTTCTCGGATGCTGCCGTCCCGTTCCACCACTCGGTACAAGGCCCGATGAACCGTTTCACCCTTTTAGGGCACAAGAAAAAATAACGAAGAAACGCCATTGAAAACGCTTCATCCCTTATTCGTGGCGCTATGATACGATAGCGCCGACAAGGTCGAGTGGTTTGAGTCGCGACCGTATGTATACATGGCTACGAACTGGAACCGTCAAACACCCTGAGCAGCGTCAACTCGCAGCTGCATGATGCCAGAAAACACATAATTCCGATGTACGAGGATGGCCCGGGTACCGCATTCGCTTTTGGCCAACCAGAAGACGAGAGTGCCTTTGCCGCCCAACCCAAGCCCAAGCAGAGTTGGTAGCGTCGTGACTATAGATTTCTGCACCTGTACTGCATGTCGTAATGTACAAGGACGAATCTGGCCGTAGAAAAGAGGGGTTTATGGTCGAATCTAGGGCCATGACATGCTTTCAAATATATGTAAGACAGGCACTAGCTGCGGACTCCAAATTGCTCAAGTGCTTACCCTCCATTCATACATCCCACTCCTTCTCAACATCGTCGTCATTATCGTCGGTCTCGTCAGGAGTTAAGGCAGCGAACGATGAGGAGCTGCTAGCGATGATCGGCCGCTTGGTAGCGGCCGGAGCAGCCACAGGCTTGCTGGCAGTGGTAGCCGAGGTGCCATTCGTGTTATCAGTAAGAGCGACGGGGGTGGCCGAGGACTCGGGAGCGGCATCCTTCTTCTTTCCCTTCTTCTTCGTCTTAACCTCGCTCCAAGACTCTTCCTGTCGGAGCATCTCCATCTGCTCCTCTTCCGATGGCACGCCCGACAGCCACGGATCAGCGCTCTCCTGCTTGTCGTTGGTAGCGGTGACTGGAGCGGCTGACTTCGTAGATTCAGCCTTGGGCTTAGGCTGTTGCTCGAAGGTGTCCAATGGCTGGACGGTGTCATCCGTGGTGGGTTTCTCATTCCAAGCATTCTTTTGGCTTGCCGTGAAGGTGGAGCCATCCTTGGCGGCCCGGCCCTCCGCAATGCGGGCTGTTCGTCGCTGCTGCTCCATCAAGACCTTGCGCTCCTTCTCCTGCTCCTCACGAATAGCCTTGGCAGCCTCGGCCTTCTTGCGGTTCTGGCGTTGCTTCTTCGTCTCGACAACTTCGGGGGCCTGCGTCTTCTTCCGCTCCTTAGGCTTGACTGAGTCGGTGTCGGTGAGGCGGAGGACCGAAGGGCCAGGCGCGGACGGCTCTAGCATATCAGATACGTCCTGGCCATTGACAGCCGCGGCAGCAGGGGAGGTGGGAGGGGAGAGGTCATCGTCAGCATCCCCAGCGTGAGAGGATGGGGCAGACGGTTTCTCGGCCGGTACGTTAGGGCCTTCCTCGGCTTTAGACTGCTTGACGGACTTCGCCCGCTTTTCCTCCGACTTTTTGGTGTTGAATTTAGTTCCACTGTGAGTGTTGGATAGCTGGCGAGCGAACTC
This sequence comes from Monosporascus sp. CRB-9-2, assembly GCA_004155915.1. Lineage (NCBI taxonomy): Eukaryota > Fungi > Ascomycota > Sordariomycetes > Xylariales > Monosporascus > Monosporascus sp. CRB-9-2. The sequence goes on along the minus strand of QJOA01000027.1, from coordinate 67,913 downwards.
GCGGTCGGCCTTCCTCTCAGCAGCCGCATCGTCCTCCCACTTCTCGTAGTTCAAGGCCGAGGAAGTCTCTTCTTTGGATGCGACCGAAGGGGTCTTCGGCTTCGGCTTCTGCTTGACGGCCTTCTCGGCCTTCTTCTTGGCATCGCTGGCGAGGGAGGCAAGATCAGCCGACCGTTGTTGTTTACCGGGCTGTTTTAGTAAAGCGCGGGCATTGCTCTGTGCAAAATATTTCTGATATGCAACAAATCCGAGAAGGATAACTACAGCCCACCCACCATAAGTGGTGATTGGGGAGACAGCGCTGGACTTGTCCATGATGGGTGTATAATAAGAATGCCGCCTCTAGGAAAGGCTGTCGGGCGAAGCTGGGAATTTAATCGAGATTATAATGCGAAATTGCGACGGAGGCGTGGATGCGGCGGTATCGGTCTCGCAAAGATGAAAGGTGGCAAGATTGTCGTCGAAGAGTGAGAAGGTGGCTTTTCGACGTGATTTCAGCCGCGTAAGAGGAAATGATATACGGAAAAGAATAAAAATCCAATGAATAAGCTTCACCGACGACGGCAGTCACGTTGCCGATTTAAGGAGTAGCCGGTCAGGGATAGAGAGTAGGCGAAGCTGAGATGATTTGTGATTACTGATTGAACGAAAGAAGAGAAGTGACAGAACTTGTCGCTCCTAGATGGAAGGGAGCTGGCACTGCAGAGCTGCTATACAGCCGAGGCGAATTGGAGGCTCAATTGATATTATCGGATGTCAAGCTGTAAAAGTAGAAGCAGAAAGACCTGGCTGAAGGGAAGGGCGAGCTCTGCCGTCACTCAGCGTTGTTGGAGGAAGAAGATGGAGGATGATTGTCGTCACTGAGGCGGCTCGGGATGGATAGAATGTAGATGGGCGGAGATAGAGACGAGACAGATAGTTAGTAGCTTGAACCTTCACGCAGAAAGAGATCCGAGATCCAGGGGTTCATTCGCCATTCACCCTTTTTGGAGTGTTGTTATTATTATTAAAGTTAAGGTAGGACATCCAACCTCAGCAGTGCCTCCCCAAGCAATATTACACTCTGATAGGTGTTACCGTACCTGATTGTATTGTGTAATGTGGTCATGGACTGTGCCTTCCACGGCTGTTGAGATCTGGCCACTATGGCCTTCCCCTTGATGGTGAGACGCTAGGGCCGTATTAGGCTTAACGCAATCAGGATGGGGAAAGCTACCGCTGTTTAGCGTTGACTTGAGTGGACCTTCACAGTAAAACTGATCACGGATCCATACGGTGGCTGCGGTCCATTGGTAAAAAAGTAGGTCCGACCTTCGATTTGATAACAATAACTAAAATGTTTAAGACGAAATAATAGAGGGTGTGGTAAGTAGCTACACGAGTTAATCTTATAAAAATGAGAACTTGTTAGATTGCAGATCTCGAGATCTAACTAATGGATTTGTCACTACTATCTGTGCTTTTTAGGCGAGGCACGGACTGAGAAACGGCAGAGGGTATCAAGTCGGTACGTCAGGTCTCTTGTCAAGGGGGAACAACCCAAGCCGGCCATAGCAGACCGTAAAGGAGTCATTTTGACACATCATGCACATTGGCGTCAATCGGTCTTCCATACATGTTTCCGGAAACCACGTAATCATCTGGCATACGCAGGGCCAATCTATCGTGTCCTATCCGGTGAGGGCTCGGGGTAGCACAGCATCGGAACGCAAGGGCCGCTGGTCGCACCTCGCACGAGAAGTCTCACGAGGGAGAACAGACCTGCACCTTACATGACAGCTAAGTGTCACGGGACATCTGTAACGGTTGAACCAGAGTCTGATGTCTGTTCTGAAATGGACGTTCGTTATGCGATCCGATGATGAGTCTACGTAAGTATATAAGTTTCCGACACTTAAAGGCTCTTCCCAAAAGCATGTAAGGAAAGGGGAAATGACTGATAAAGGATGTTATTAATCTTATCTCGGTACCCGCTACCGTGTTTTCTTACTAATAATACCGTTCATACCAATCCCGCCGGGCTCTGCCGTAGCCCTCCGGCGGTAACCGGCATGGGCAATTGTGTGCTTTCATCTATGATATCTGCCCTGCAGGAACAGTCACGGCCCTTGTCAAACTACTTGGGCCTACTGGTTGTTGCTCTGAGTAGATTTTTTTGTGTAAATATCTCCCCTTCCTTGTTTCTTACTATATACGAGTTGATTTGTCCAAGTAATTAGATGCTCCCACTCAACTTGACCCGGGTAAAGGTCAGCTGAGTAAGAAAGGGCTCCCCGCAAAAGAAGAACCCCGCTTGGAAGAAAGCAACGCCGCATTATCAGCACTTGGGCTGAAAGCCACCATACTTATAAAAAGTCCTTCAACGCTCCAATTTCATCTGAAGATATGGCCCCAAAGAGCAGGGTCATCATTGACACCGACCCAGGTGAGCTTGAGAGACAGGTTTTAACGTAGCGGAACGAACATACACCAACTAACGCCTTGTAGGTGGTGATGATATCCTGGCCATCCTCCTGGCCTTGGCCTCCCGGCCGGAGGAGATAGACCTTCTCATGATCTCCGTGACGTACGGGAACGTGCAGGTGGAGAGCTGCCTGCGGAACGCCGTTGGCATGTTCCACGTGCTGGACAAGGAGATGGAGTGGCGCGAGTCGCGGGGCAAGCCCCTGGGGTTCGACGTGCTGCGGAACAGCAGGCCTATCGTGGCCGTGGGGCCGGAACACGCCCTCGAGGAGGAGCTGCTGATGGAGGACGGCTTCCGTGAGTTATCGTGGGCCATTTTGCCGCATCGTCGGTGAGTGTTGTTATGGCTAATCAGGAACATCACAGATGGTGCGGACGGTTTACATGGAGTCCATGACGCTGTAAGTGAGATATATATATATCTTATGAGCGGCTGCATGACTGACCGAGAACAGCATCCTCACCTCTCGCCTGCTGATACGTGGAAAGCGTTGTTCAAGGATGGCTTGCCAGCTGCGGGAGAGGCTCCAGCATTCTACCGGTACTTTACGCCGTCCAAGACGCCAGCACACCAAGAGATCCTTCGTATCCTGAAGGAGGAGCCCGCGGGCACAATCACCATCTGTGCCGTCGGGCCCCTGACCAACCTGGCCATGGCTGCGGCGGAGGACCCAGAGACGTTCCTCAGGGTGAAAGAGGTGGTCGTCATGGGAGGAGCGGTGGACGTCGAGGGCAACGTCACGCCCTTTGCCGAGTTCAACACATATGCGGACGCTGTCGCTGCGGCACGAATCTTCGCCCTGACCTCGCCAACGCCCTCGTCCACCATGCCTCCCGTTCCCAAGGACAAGGCCACCCTCGCGCCGTACCCGGAGAAGCTCTCGAAGCAGCTGGATCTGAAGCTGATGCCGCTCGATATCACGACGCCGCACCTCCTGAACATGGGCTACTTCCTCGAGACGATAGAGGCTCAGCTCGCCATCGGCAGCCCGCTGGCCACCTGGATCAACACGTTCATGACCGGAATCTTCCGCCAGATTACCTCCATGTTCGGCACCGAGGTAGAACCCGGGCTCTCACTCCACGACCCGCTTACAATCTGGTACACCCTTGACCCGCAGAATCCCAGGTGGAAGCTTCACAAGGATGCACCGGAGGATATCCGCGTCGAGACGTCAGGCCAGTGGACGCATGGGATGTGCGTCAAGGACCGTCGTGACAGAGTGCGAGCTTCGAATATAGGCCTGGATGAGGTGCCGGGTGACGAGTTCGGGTGGCTGAGCGTGAAGAGGGGCAATAGGATCAACAGGTTCGTTGACAGCCCGGGTTTTGAGGCCTTTGCGCCGTTCCTAATGAAGCGGCTGTTTGGGTGAGGTGGATGGGCAGGTTTTATAGACGCATAGCGGACAGATAGTGACGAGCGACACGGTGACGTGCGCGCAGATGGACGACATAGAAAATGTCAACAAGACGCAAATGTGGTATCATTAGACGACGTGCGTACCCTATCGAGTAGCTTGTAAAACCATTTTTCACGACACGCGTATCCGCACCTTTTCCTTAACGCCATATATGCAACGGAGTAGAAACCTCACACGCTGGGGCTAATGTTGTCACACCCGAGCCCGAGCCGTCTATATGTGCTTGATCCCTCCAATGGCCGAGCCCTTGACTGCTTTCCAGTTGATACTCTCATCCAGCAGCTCGTCGACCAGTCCTACCAGGCAGACGTTGTCGCCTCGGACTAGGTACAGACCTAATTGGATCTCTTCCGAGGGTTCATTGTCGTCGGGATCGCGGATGACACGCTCGACCGTCTGGCTGAGCACCTGGAGAGAAGTCGAAGTCAGTCGCTAGTTTTCCAACCGTGCTCCCTAGTAAGTCTTAGGAGCTTGCTTAACCTACCAGGTTGGTGGTCTGGTCGCAGCTCAGAAGCTTCCCCACCAGGGTTCGCGAGTCCGCCGTGATAATGCACACCTTCTCTAGGGGACTGTCAGAAACGCGCCTGTGAGCTCTGATGCGAATGGTAGCAAGAGAAGGGCGCGAGGAAGTTATTGCGCCGGAAGCAGGCACTTACTGTCGACGTAGCTGTGAAGGTTCGACATCTTGATAGCGGGTAATGATAGTCACGACACTTCGCTAACTAGCTACCCAACCGACCTGCCGACCAAATTACTGGACTTGCCGAGACTCGAACAGGGATTAAGTTGTGACGGTGCCAAGCTAGGAGGAGGGCGACGTTACGTGGGAGTCGTCATTCAAATGAAACAAATGCAAGCAACGTAACTCACTCAGGTAGCTGAAGCTAGATAATCTCGAGTTCCATGTAATCGGCAATACAGATAAGGGAGGTCTTTAGCATGGTTCACCTCCAGCTACCTATTGAACCCCGCCGATCGGAAGATCGGTGATGGATTCTTCCGCGTTCCTGCCCGTATCCATCCGATCGGAGTGGTCAGTGTACGCGTGTAGCGATTCATCCTTCGGCGCTTATGCATTTCATGTACAGCGTATTTCTGTGAATTGGAAGGGCTTCGAAAGTCCTCGACTTGGCCAATGATAAGTTGATAATTTTCATTGACTTAGTGGAGTTATTTACTGGATGGAAGATGAGCGTTGTTAGCCATTTGGTTGGACTGAACAAGCCTGTATAGACCCCTGGTCGCAGCAGTCGTGCTCAGGAGAACATGGAACTTCCTGAATTGACGACGACCAATCACTCCCAGGTACCCACCACAACGGTGAAACAGATTGATGAGGTAAGCACCCGACTGTTTCGTTTCAATCGAGCGGTTGCCAAGCTCTGCTGCCAAGCATGATTGGCGCAGCCTTACAAGGTAGCGTGGGATCCATTCAGGGACACGAAGCCTCTAGCTCGTCCAGAGCATGCACATGCAGGGTCCAGTCCGCCAGTCCTCCAGACCACAGGGAACGGAGAGCCTGTCAGCATATGGGCACACAAATATCCCTTCCGGTTCAGGATGGTAGACGGCCAGGAACCGCAGTTGCTCCTTTGTTGATCAGTTTGTACTGGGAAAGAATCAGCGTCTTTCAGTTCCAGCTGCCCAAGCTAGTAATAGTTCGTCCCCGATCCTGAACATTACCCAGACCAATCGTAGGCGATGGAAGCAAATCACATATAGGCATATTCCGTCTTGGTGATTCTCTGTTCGTGTCTATTAATTCACTTGATCCCACTCGCCTTTGTCCAGCTCATTCACTTTTCATCAACCATCACAAGCTTCATTCACGTGGTCCAGTACCCTCCGTTTACTGCACCTTTGTCTAAGACTGTCGAGTTCTTCCTCTTCAATCCTTTGAAGGCCAAGCAATCATCGAGCAACTTGATCGTCATTCATAAATAAGGTCCACTCTTTCACCAACATTGCCTTCTGGTCGGGGACCACTTCTTAGAGGACTCAGCCATCTGGGCTATATATAGAGACTGCACAGACCATTCTTTCGATCCTATCATCAACTAAGCCTTCTTGAAGCCCACTCTTCCTGGTAGACCCGTTCGACACGGCACTGCCACTTTTCAATTCTATACACAGCCTTCTTGACTACTTACTTATAAAGAGCAAGGTCTCTCAAATCTTACACCAAACCAACAGAACTCTCAGAATTCCAAATCAATAAAGCAAGCTCTCCTACAAAACAAAAATCACAATGAAGTCCCAGCTTGCCGCTGCCGCCACCACGGTATTTCTTCTCGCCGGTACCGCGCTCGGCTTCCCCGCGATCCCGCACTATCGGCACATCAGGGCCGCCAACGGCACCGGCGCCGCGGAGATCATCGCGCAGATCGCCCCGGAGACGGTCTCGTGCGATCTAACGAAGACGCCGGACTGCCGTACCAACGTGGAGATCGCGCCGCACATGATCCGCTCGTTCCAGAAGTACGACGTCACGAGCGCCGGCGAGATCGCCGGCGTCATCGCCCTGACGGCGTTCGAGTCGGTCGACTACAAGTACAAGCGCAACCAGTCCCCGGGCCGCCCCGGCCAGGGCACGGCCAACATGCAGATGTTCCCGTTCAACCTCGAGTACGCCGGCACGTTCGATGAGCTGGCGGAGCAGGTCGCCGCGCTCGGCCCCATCTCTGAGGTCGAGGGCGAGGACGACGACAAGAAGAACCAGCTCCTCGACCTGGTCGTCCCCGACGAGCGCAACTTCGGCTCCGGCGCCTGGTTCCTGACCGCCAAGTGCACCTCCGACGTCCGCGACCAGCTGAAGACGGGCACTGACGCCGGTTTCGCCGCCTATATGGGCTGTATCGGTGTCGAGGTCACGCCCGAGAGGGATGCTTACTGGCAGAGGGCCAAGCGGGCCTTGAACCTCTAGGTTGCATCAAACGTGCTTGATGAAGTGGGAGTTGGAGCGTGGTCAACAGCCCATGGACAATAACGGGAATGAATGAGGTGTTCTGGAAAATTCATGATACCATCTGATGCATTTTTCACTAATATGAGGATTGGCTTTGTTATTCCAATGTTGCTAAGCAATTATCCGTGTACAAATTCTGTGAGCAAAATATATAGAGGCTTCAGCTTATGAAAAGACGCACATCACTGTCGGTGCTACCGAGATCCATGCCTAGCATTGAAACTGTGATCTTATAAAAAGTACTGAGGGTGAGAATCCTTGATTGTGAAATATAAGCACTTACACAACCTCCGGTAGTCTTTCAAATCAACGTATATACTATTTCCCACCATACAACAGACGCCCATTCAGCCCCCGTCCTATGCGGCGACGACAAGGAGCCAGGCCGCCCTTCCATCATCCTGTATCGCCGCCCCTCCATCATCCTGTATCGCCGCCCCAGGTGCGCTACTGTCGGGGCCTACATGATCCAGCCGAACAGCGCGCCTCGCCTCCGCCCCACGACTCCGACCTTCCGAAACCCATCCGTGGCGGTTCGGCCTCGAGCACCTGGCCCGAAGACTCCCGCCCCCTTGTTCCCCTCTGGTAACGGCATGTCCCCGTATCAGTCCACCCCCGGCTGGCATGTCAGTTGATCTCCAGCCTTAGTTCCATCGGTGGTTTCTGGGTGCGCGTACATAGATAGCCAAGCCACTGAGAGTGTCTATGTAACAGTACCGTGCGCCAACGTAGAAGCGCGACCCGTCTTCTGATCTCGATAGAACGCAGCACGGGGCGCGGTGGGAGGACTGGTCAGGTTGGGCACGGGACGGCTTCGCCGCCGTTTGGAAATGCTTAGTTAGCTGCTGAGCGAGAAGCGTCATTAGGGTAGGAGTACAGTCGTGTGAAGTAAAGGTACGGAACCGTAGATCCGATCCAAGATCGTCGGGCTTCCGGTCGTCTATTTACAGGCCGGCCGACACTGGAACCCTCATGTAAATTGTACGAGAAGAAGCCCTACTCGCTCGTCGAGCTACCCACCCCACCTTGCTGAGGGCCAAGCTCCCGATTCTCGAATAAAGCCAACCAAGCCAGACCTCCGCTCCTGGAGCCGTGCAGGTGGCCGGTACCAAGCGAGCCACGGAAACAGCGTAATAAAGGGGAGCCGAGACCGGACCTCCAGCCGCGACTGGCCTCAGCTCGGCTACTCTCCACGTCGCGTTGGTGGGTTAAAGTCGGGTAAGGTTTACTTCAATACCTAGGAAGCATTCCAGCAACAGTTAACGTCAGGACAACAACATGGGCCGAGGGATCTGGGACAATGTGTGCGCCGTTGCGGTCATGCTTACAAGTTAACGAATCCAGGACCAACCACCTGAAGCAGCTACTCAACACCCACAAGATGCGGCGGAGGGTCGGCCCAGTCGTATGAACCTCGAAATGTACGGCACGGAGGGATCCGGGCTCGTGACTCGCTGGGTTCGAAACCCGCGGGAGGGCCTGGGTGGCGACAACTCGGACATAACCGGGCGGTCTGTAGGACATAAGAGTGGTATATTGTTAGCCGCTACCTACATGGGATGTACATTTATTCTAGATTGCGTCATCGTTCTGGGTCTTGTTTCGTAGTTGTCATCCATATCCGCGAGTGCGCTTCTTTGATGGTATTAGGACGCTGCTACTCTGCCACAAGGCCCGAGTGCACGAGATAAGCGTCCCGTAGGGCGTGTTACATGCGGGCAACATGGACAATCGGCCCCTTTTCCTATCAAGACATGCAGACAGTATCTGCCCGAGGATTGCACGACGTTGAGCATTTCAGGTCCAGGTCAATGCAGATGCGTCAAGAGGAGTGTGGTTCTATTCCCCGCAGTTCGCCGGCTATACATACACGAATGGTGTCTTCAACGACCTTGAATTTGTAGGATTCCAGGACCATTCCGTCTCACGCCCCAGCGGGAATCCCTTCATGATCTTCTCATAACTAATCCGAGAAGTCATCAGCAAGCAACAGGATTCAACGGTGAGTCCTGTTTCTGGTAGACCCGCTCGTTCCAACGGCCCGACGATTCTCGTCATAGTGCTCCCTAGGCATATGTAGATTCCACCAACAGATGGAGAATTGCCTACCGCCTTCCTCAGCCTGGAGGAGGTTTTCCGGGCGTCCCTGTGTCCATGAAGTTGAAGGATTCCTCAGCTAAAGAACCTTGCTGAGATTGCTGCTCAGGAGCGAAAAAGCCCCATGAAGAGGCATCGAGTCCCCAGTTGGTGGTAGTATTAGCGTAATTGTCAATTGCATCCTATAATTCCACGTCAGTTCACAGCTTGTAAAGGACGACGAATGTATGGGAGGAGTAGGCTTACCCAGTCAATACTTTGGTCAAGCGCCATACCACCACCACCGGGTAGATTCGTAAACATAGTGAACGGCGAAGCAGCGTCGTTGTTTGTTCCTCCGCTTATACTGTTAGCTGGGGGCACTGGCGAGAATCCCCTCCCAGGCCCGAGATCGAGATTCGGATAAGTTGTTCCACCGGGTGATTGAAAGTTACTCGTGGTCAATCCGGAGAGCATGCCCAGCGTCATAGCGGCCGACTCCTCGGGTTGCATTTCAGCTTCGCCATACGTTCCGAACAGTCTTTCGCCCTTGCTTACTTCTGGCGGAGGTGGTGGCGAGTCCGGGTTCTTGATCTTGTCCAACATGATCTCGATAATGTGTGCAGCCTTGAAACCCTCTACAGAGTCTTCCGAGATGGCCTTCCATATATCTAGCGCCCAGTCGAGGGCTTCGATCATATCTCGACGCTGTTCTGGCGTCCAGAAGTACATGGTCTGCGAGTCTTGACGCTGGCCTGAAACAGCGGCTTGGTTGTCGTGGTGAAGGTCCAACATTACGAGCACCGTCGGCAGCAATGTGTCCCGGGTTGTTGACTGGACGTACCATTTCATCGTGCGCAGACGCCCATTGGGCTGACACTCGCGGTAAACGTTTCGGAAATGAGTTAGAGTTTCTAACGATGCCTCGACCGCGCTACGGCGGGAGTGGGCATAGCGTGGGTTTTGTCGCGCTTGGATCATATGTTTCTTATGCAATATGCACATTATCTTGTTGTACAGGATGTTGATGTTCAGCCGCGCTATTATTAGAGTTATAGGGTCATGCGACCCCTCTATCGGCTGCATCTTCAGATGAGGCGGAAGTTCGTCCATGACTTCGCGGAGTTTTCTGTCGTGGAGCAAGATCTCATCATATGTCACAGGTTGGCCGACGCGAGTGACTGTCTGGAGGATTCTCCCGAATTCCAAACTTATTCTCGCCTTGGCAATCTGATATGCAATAGGGGTGGGTTCCGTGATTGGTCTCGATGGAGGCAAAGCTGTTGAGTTCTGCCCGAAGTCCTCGTCAAAAATATTGTGAGGAAGCTCGGTGTCCGTATCATGGTCGTATATCATGGTAGGCAGAGATACCTTCAGAATGGTCAGTGGCTGCATTTTTCTATACTATGGAAACAGAACCTTACCTGGTAGGAGAACGTCACATCCGCCATCCGTATAAGAGCCCACGCTCGCCTTCTCATCTCCTAGCAGCACGGACAGGTCAATAAGAAGCGCCCCTCGGGTGGATGCAAATCCCAATCTGTCGAGATAACGTACCCCTTGAAAAGGCGTGACTGACGGAAACCATCGTGAATCCCTGTGATAGCCCTGACGCATGGCAATTCTCGTAATTATCGACACGATTAGCCATAATCCCAAGTCCGCGTCCCATCGAGACGAGTATTCTCCGAAAAGGTATAGGAGCAATGTTTCTACGGTGAACTCGACAGGTTTCGTATAATCAGCGACAACTAAACACTGCACAGTCCGCAAGCGGTATTCGGCAGCCAGTTCGAGAGACCTGCCTTTCCACTCTAAGGGCTCATCTCCCACTTTGTGATAACTAAGCATGGCGAGGCACAGTGTACCATACAGCAGGCCTATCCACATAATTGATGACTTTGACGGATCCTGCCAATGAGCCCGTAACTGTTGCTGGAACGTCGGGCCGTGAATGATACTGGCAGCTGTGTCGAGGGAGTTAAAATATCTTGACACCAGCGTCAATATCGCTGATTTCGAGGGTAACTCCGCTCTTAATTCCACTTCCGTCGCTGGTGGCGCCGAAAGCAAAAAGATTGGGGAGTCGCGAGCGGTCGCAGGTTTTGATGACATAACCTTTTCATAGCTCTTCTCGATGTCTTTCTTGTGCGAGGCAAAGAAAGCCTTCACCTCAGCAATGTCAGTCAACAAAGTGTGCCAATGCTCATGGCCGATGTACATGGATTTCCCCTTATCCGCGTCGAGTTTCAGGATGCCCACGGAGGTTGCTAAACCGTCGTCGGTATCGCTATCTTCTCCATCGTCTCTTATGGCACCATCCTCCTCCATTTCGATCCTTGCAAACGATGAGCTGTCGGTACTAGACGGGGCTGCGGCTGCAGATTTAGCGCCGGTAGCCGAGGCGGCTGCCGCAACAGAAGACGCATCGATATTTGCACCGCCATGCATGAGACTCAACACTAAACCTTCTAAACGATCAATACGGTTCTGCATATCATCAGGACTGGAGGTCGCTCCGGCACTACTTTGGTTCTTCCTCCTGCTTGTTGGAGTGGCATAAACGCAGGACTGCGTGTCGCCGCGCTTGATGCAATTCTCACAGCTCGGATGGCCCCTATTACATTTCAACCTGCCGACCTGGTTAGCACAGGGAATACTCTGGATAGCATAGCAATATCAGTAAGATCGGATCATCGAGTTTGACTCAGATCTACCTACTTTCTAGACCGGCATGGGTGGCAACTAAGCGGCACCCGATTTCTACGCCTGACCACCCGGAACTGCTCCTCGGGCGAGTGACCCGAGGAGGAGGTCACAGCGGAAGGAGGAGTGGGGGTCATTTCGGCTGCGCACGTGTGGAGTATAAACAAGATGACAATACCTGGGTTGCTCGCTTTGGTAATAAGGAACGTATGCCGGACTTAGGGGAAGTCGAATGATATATAGCTAGGCCGCCTCGACGATTCGTCACAGGCCAACTCCTAGTTCGCCTACTTCGTAGGCAGGGGGGCAAATCAGGGAGACTAGTGGGTAACCCGGGATTGGCTTGAAGAGTACAGGCTGCCTTCCGCTTATGAAGCAACCGCTCGGAGATAGAGAGCCACCTGCAGAAGTCGTAGAGTTGGGGTCACTTGGTGGCCAGAGATCAGCGCATAAACCGGCCCCCTTGCGAAATGACAGCCGAGTATGTTGGCCGGTTGAAATGTATATAAATACTGCTCCCATGCGGGTCCTTTCCGTAACCTTTACGATTGCGCATCTAGGTATATCGTCCTCAGTCCAAAGGATAAGGTCCAACGATCTGGGTAGGCGCGCTTATGGGGACTATGCAATTTTCGAACAGGTTTTGGATCCCCACTGTCCCTCCAGGGGAAAGACAACACAGCTAGGCGTATTCGTGGGCGAAACGGTATATGCGGGCCCGTACAGATGGCAGCTTGTCCTTGTATCTGAAGTTGGGTAGATATGGCGTCTCGCAAGGGCGGAGCGGGGTCCAATCCGATCGCAAGTATCGTTGTATTTCTCCCGTCGACTGATACACTTTGGTGGCGCTCTATTTAGACATGCGCTGGTTCCGGGACGCAGTTGAGGCCGATGCGCAAGCGAAGGCAGAAAAGGAAACGTTGCGACAGGTCAACTTGAATACGGCGTAGAATTCGGTCGCGAGCTTTAGATAGTTACCGAGTGCAAATGGTTCATTCTAGCGGGTCGCACTAGCAGAGAAATACGGAGTATATCTCCGATGAAGTGAACGCATTAGAAACTAAGCTTGCAGGTTTGGCAGCGCGAGCGTCAAGAAGGAGAAGTTTGACAGCTCGAGAGTCGAGTTCGGGAACGTTGAGGAGGGGGAGTCTGATGATTTCCTGCTTTGCATGAAGAATGCGAATAGTAATTGGGTCATAGTATTTATGTATGCAAGTATCCCACATGTAAGTCTCGTGAAACTGTGAGACTAGGCTGGGTTGGGATAAGACAAAGTGACTGAACGAGTCATATTAGTGGAATTATTGGAGTTGAGCCACAGTAACGTAGACCACTAGCGCTATTAGGAATCGCACCTCACTTACGATTCGGCTCCACCTGTGCGTGTAAAGTCTAACAACTTATAATTGCAGTACTAACAATTTATTGAACAGTTGGTCAAAACGCCCAGGTCGACACCGAAACGTCCAATAAAAGAGGTTGGTTCGTGCCTTTAGCTCCGTTTCAGGGCAGGCGCCACTTAAAGCTGTTATCACTGCAGTTTGTAGGCCTTCAAGTGGATAACTGGCCTCGTCATAAATATACGGCCCCATATAATAATATAGCGAAAAGTTCGAACCCTAGCAGCTGCCTAGGTAGCGTAAGGATTACAGCGTTCCCGGACGAGTACGGTTGGGACGGGACTGGAACTTATATTCCCTAGTGGACGCTCCTAGTTAGTAGTGCTACTAGCTGCGCTAACATGCGAACACTATTAGCGGTACTAGGAATCGCACCTCACTCACTATTTACCTCCACCTATAACTATTGGGGAAGCATAGCAACCATTCAGACTTATCAACCGCTATCAAGAGCACCTAACGTCCCAATACCCCACCCCATTGCATGCCGTGCAGTGCTCAGCCCTACCTAGCCTAGTAGCGCTACGTAATCGCATGGTTGACTAGAGCAGCTGGGCGGCTCCACTTGACTTTCAAAAGCACAGGGAGCAATCTATGCCCCGACTACCGACAATCTTTACATCCATGTACCCAGTATCACATCATGAACCGTTCGAATGTCTCTCTATAGAATGGTAGAGGCAATTGATATATATCGTCCGATATCAGATCTATAGTAATGTCTTGATGTAACAGGACACCTTAAAGTAGAGACCTTTCAGTCTTAATGCAGCATTCGAACATGTTGACTTTTGATATGCAACGAGGGGCAGTTGAGAGCGATCGATAACAAGAGCGTCGTGTATGTCCTGCCTACAGCTATGCATGCCAGGGCGGAGATGACTCATCGCCATCAAGCTCTTACAGGGGAATAATTAGTAGATCAGTTGATATCGCTACCAACATTATGTATGTACATGTTAACCGCAAGACATATCATGCAGATGTAGACGAGACGACTTTTCCGGTAGATGCGTGTTAACTGACATAGAAGTTAATGACAGCCCCTGCCAGGAGACAGCATCGAGACCTGGTGCAAACGACCATTCCTGCGCCTGTTAGCCATGCTAGGATACACTGCCATCGTCGTCATAAAGTCCCTTCGTTTCATTTCAGCACACATGAAGGACAACTACGTATATCCTTATTTGTCTGGTTTACGTAAGAGTCGTTAAGCTTAAAATAGTTCGCGGTCCGCCATATGTCGGAAAGTAAACATCGCCAAATAGGGTAAATAATTATATTAACAGTTCGGCTCCGAAGACTACAGCATGGCTTTGTGTCTCTACCTGATTTATTAACTGGGACACGCCGAAATTCGCTTACAAAGGGTAGTTCTGAGTCCCAATCCCGCAATCGCCGCACAACTTATGGTCGCAGGTTTACAAACACCGCGCGAAAACTCCCGCTTCTCTTTGCAGCTACAGCATCGGTAGGTGTTGGCCTGGATTCACCAGCTCAGCGAAGCTGGTCCGGCGGAAGAGGGCGGCGATGCGGCCGACGGTCCTGGAACCCATTGTGAGTACTTGCAACGCTTGGGGAGATGAAAACCTGCGTTGTTCGGCCTTCGCTGAGCCATTTTTTCCCCCACAAGTGTTCTTCAGCTGATGTGGAGCACACTGCTGGCCCTTAGATGCTGGTTGGGTTTAGGGGAATCGAGTCTGTTGCACCGGTTGAGAGTGTTGATGGTGGTGACGGGTTCGAGAGCCGTAGTGGGGGTTCAGGGGCTCCTGATATAGGAGTCCAGCACGTCTATTGTCTATACAGACTCTTCGCTACGTTCAGAACAATGTCTTGCTGCTACATAGCCTGATCCCGGCGGTCTTTCCACGAAAAACCGGTCTTGGACTAACTAAGTAACCGTTGAAAGAGGCTATTCAGAACGAAGCAGCTCTGATAGGCCCGTACTCGGAACAACATGTTTGTACTCCAATCCGGGGTGAACGTGATGGCTGAGCACCTTTGTCATTCGACCCCTTGTGACCGGGGTTTATGCCCTGAAGTCCGTTCCTAGATCATGCAAGACTGCATGCGGCCAGTAGCATGAACTGGAGGTCCCTCATTTCAAGGCAATAGCTACAAACCTACATCCTGCTGAAAGTTTCTTTATGGGATGGCTTTGGTAGTTCTAAACAGACGTGCGAGGTAAACAGCTAGACCTGAATCGCTCAAGCATGAACTCAAAGTCACTAGTTAGCAGCCAAGGCGTCATCGCAGGACCAATAATGTTCTTCTGTGGTATTAGACACATTGTTGAAGGCCGACCTAGGTAAGTAAAGTAACGATTCGGCGATGTGCCCCAAGATCGGCGCCACTCGCTAGTAAATGCAGCCCTGCGTAGCACACGGCGCGATAAGCGTGGCGGGCCCCGTCCACACGGTCTATTGGAGGCGGGGAGGCCGAATCCGGGGTGGGTCGGGGATACGCGTCTGCAGACGGGCCCCTGAGCCCGTGGATCCCGTTTGGTTTGTCCATACTCCGTAGATGCGCTTGAATGTGACCCTTGCGGAATGCGATCCTTCCCGTGCTGCAGTTGGTAAATTTCACGGCTTCCGAGTGCATGCGCCGTCCGGCTTGTTCCCATTGGCCGGACACAGACGAATTAGTCAGAAGGTGGTTTGGCTGATTGTCAAAAGAGCTTTCTGTCGGCAAAAAGTGACCCCTGAACCCATATCTCCGAACTAGCCGTATTATGTAATTCATACCGCCGAAACTCTAATTACCCCTATATTCTAAGTACGGTATACCGAGGTAGTAGAACATCATCGTCGCATAAGTATCATTTATGCGAATTTAGGTTCCCAAAAGGCAAAGAAATGCTCTTGAGGTGATTATACCTAAGCAGGATCAATTTACATACGGTGGTGTATTCGGCGTTAAAGGGGGGCTGTCCATAATTACCAATGGCGATGTTGTCAACTTCGCAGAAATCATCACCCAGACGCAAAATTCTTATTGGTAGCGAGAGTCGCTTCTATGACTGACTTATTTATGCGGAGTTTGCTTGCTAGGTCGGTAGCCCAGCATCAGTAGCATTGCTGAGGGCCAAAAGCTACTGTATTCACCGACAGCAGTGGTGATCGTCAGTCACTTTCGGTCATAGCTGGGTCATATTTCATAGTATATCGACAACAGAGCGTCGCTACGCAAATGAGTCCAAAAGTAGCAGATCTATTTAGGGCCGGCATGACGTGCCTCTTCGAATGAAGGCTAGTGCCATGGAGCTGGCCAACACCGGGACAATGTCCCAGTAGACGATACCGCATGGGACGCTTCCCACTGTGTCCCTCACAGCTGTGACTCACTTCAGAGACTTTTGTCAGTTGGAGGTAGTACTCCATGACGATATGACTTGTACGTTCGATAATAGCCTAGAAAGATGCCTTCAGTATTCTGCTGCGACTACAGACCAGCTGACCGCTCTTGCATTTTACATTGAGCAGGCTTATAAATTCGGCGCCCTTTTTGCACGGTTACATTACGAGCAAAGGCGGCGTTAGTGGTAAGCCACATACATGGTAGCTGTTAATAAAACGATGACTGTTCCTCGGGGTGCCAGTCGTTGACCTATTGGGCAGGGAACTTCCCCACTGACATGTCAACGTTCGAAGTCGAGAGAGATCCATATAGTTGTTGATGTGGCATCTCCCTGGTGTGTGATATTTCGTGGACCCCATGTGCCGCAAACTTCCGCCTTCTCTCCCCGTAATTTCTTGCAAGCATATAGTTGTAACAGGGCTGATGCTGACAGGCCGCAACTTCTGACATCTCCCGGAAAGGTGTGCCCCCATCTCGCCAAAAGGACCAGCGTATGTCGTCCCGTCAGATCAGAAGCCCTTGTCAGAGCCTGGAGTATATCCCGCCCGTCACTGTCGGTGTACAGCGTATGTTCGACCAGTGACCTATCAAAAACAGGGGTCGGAGGCTTTGCCCCTGCTCCAACCGAGCGATCACGAGGCCCATACCCAGCACCACATTGGCTACCGTTGCGAATCTACTGCGGTGTGTCTTTAACTCCGGCCAGGAAGACATCCTCGATACTCAAATGAGCCTTTATAGATGGGCCGGGTTCACCTGCCTCGTCTTGGCTTGGCCGACATCGCAAAATAGCGGGCATATTTCTCTACAGAGCTTGTGTCACTGAGTTGGCATGACTCATCGCCACATGTCGTAGATGGTAGGAGACCTGGAGTATCAGGGAGAAACTGTGCGATGCCTGGCCTGGTGAGTTCTGATGGTCAGGTCGAAAATCTCCTTTGCAGTTGTACCTTACTAACCCATCATCATTGCCATTGCAGCTACTGTCCAGAGACGCTTCAAGGATGGAGCCCAACAACCTTAACTATCGCTTTCAGACTCTCTAATACTCAGTATGACCAAAATACCGGTTTAGGGTTTGCCTAACCCTGCAGGAGGGAGCCATGATAGTTTCTGTTACAACTTATTAGTGATCACACGTTATGACGCCAACCTCTTTAGCACCTAGCACCTTTCTTAAATATTGAGAGCTAGCACTCTTCTTGTTATCTATCGTGAGCTCTCTACGCTTCCGAGAGATCTAACTAACTATATCTAACGTCGAATAGAGAATACACTTGTGTTTCAATTTATTACCCGGTCCGTTAAATCGAGCACAGGTACATGATCCAGCCATCCCTTAGTGGCTCCCGGGTGAATAGCCCTGTCTGTAAACAATTGCAAGTATGACCATTATGAGTATAACCGTTAAACTGTCACGTGCCAAGCTGGAATTCTCTAGAAAGGGGCTATATAGGGGCTATACAAGGGTGTTAAGTGTATATATAGGGCCCCTTTCCCCCGACGTATTGGAAAAGGGCCAGTCATTACTGGTCTAATATACTGCTACCTACCCGCGAGACTGCTTCTTCTTCTAGCTTTTCACGCTGTTGCACCGAATTCTCTTACATAAGCAAACGGCAGCTTTACATGATCCCTCGCTCACGAAACTTGAAGGTCCATGGGTTAATTTGGTTTCTATTTCCTACCTTGCGATGATCGCGCATCAATACTCCCAGATACTGAATTGGGACGGGGCGTTTTGGTCCTGATCGGGATAGATGAGGTCACGTCGTCAAGGTCGGGGATAGGATCAGCGAGATATGAAGGTAACGCAATCGTATTAGAAGTCCGTGTTGTGACAGTTATCGTTGTCTGACCTCTCCTGGTTTCTTAGTTGCGTGGGGTTACGCCTAGCAGATGAACTGTAGAAATACATGTAACGGCGCGGACTAATGGATCAGCCGAGCCATGTGCTGGCTCTCTGCATCCTGCACCACTTCAATACTCTTTGAAATCAAGTAGTAATAGCTTTAATAAACTCGAAACCCAGTCACCTGTCCTGGCCCCATGTAGGACGACTGAATTGCTGGATTGTTAAAAGCTATGCCTACTCCATAGTCTGTTGTCCTTACGTGTAGAAAAGATTAATTCCACGAAGGGGATTTATGGAAGGGTTATGAAAGCAAGTTGGGCATTTCTTCTTCACCTTTCGCCTTAACAGTAAATCTCGAGACATAACTGACCTGTTCGACAGCCCCTATTCCAGACCTTTCCTGGGCATCTGCCCTAACCCAGCGAGGAATAGAGATTGGAGTACAATCAACCTTGATTGATGGTAGAGGAAGGGGTCACATGGAGCTAGGGTGTCGCCTTCAGTCAACCGGTGAGTCTATGCCGAACGTCCGCTGGAGGAAGGTGTAACATTCGTCCCTCTCTTCGGTCAGCGGGAATGCCCTCGCCGGCCCTCCGCCGCCAGGACTCCGCCGAACACCCATCGGCCATTGCCCGCAGAGTATCCATTCCAGATCCGGCAAGAGGGCCGCATATTTGTCCGCCTCGTCCAGCATGAGATTACGATGTGCCCTCTCCCAGATTTCGTCGTCGGCGAGACCTTCGTGGCTATCGTCCAGCTCGGGGCGCGCCCGGGCGGCGGTATTCTGTTCACGCCCCACGTCCCTCATCGAGTAGTATCCCTCGACCTCGTCTAGCATGGCGAATATCGGATTAGGACTGTAAGTATCGCGAGAGAAGGCCAGCTTCTTGAGTTTGGTCAAGCCTACGAAATGCCTCCGGAGTATATCATGGTTGATGAGCCATTGAGTCCGCCAACCGGCGCGAACACCGGCGGAGAGGGATAACTGCTCAAGAGACACCAACTTCCCAATAACCTCTAATGAGGATTCCGGGATGGTGGTAGAGCGCGGTCCCCTCTCTGCAGAATAAGTACCGTCGCCGAAAGCAAGTGAGAGAGATCGCAAGTTAACAAATCTGTCCGGTCGCAACAGCGGGATGATTTGAGAGCTTAGGGATTGATCGTCGCCACGGGTTTCCTCCCCCTCACTTATAGAGAGTTTACTTATATGCGGATGTCTGGCTAAGAACGGTTGGAGCAAACTAGCTTTTTCTTTTGAGCGAATTTGGGGAAACACGAGGGTTTCCAGGTAACGTAGAGTGCCGCAGGTTGCGAGAGGCTCACTGAGCTGGTCCACGTCGAAGTAGCTTGGGAGGCAAAGGTGCCTAAGAGGAGCGTCCAGGAACGAGGCGAAGACGGTCTTGCCCAGTTTACTGAGATGGACTAGATCGGCCGTTCGTAGACGAGGGAATGAGATGCGCGTGTCGCCAAATGAAACATGGGATTCGCCAAGGCCTGGAGAGAGATCGCTCAATTTCAGGAACTCAAGCGTTGGGGCGCATCGCTGAAAGAGGGTGGTGTAGAAAAGCGACATCGAGCGGGGCGTATCTTGGCTCTGGCCTCCCATGAGCGGTCCTTCCGGAGCTGTCTGTGCATCGTCTCTAAAGCGGAAAGCCTCCCGCACGCTTAGCGAAAGAGAACGCAGAGGCCAGGTGGCCGGTGTGACGGGCGGCTCCAGAATGTAAGGTTGATTCAAGGGCACTCGGTACAACATGAGATGCTGAGCTGATGAGCGCGACAGCAACGCAAAGAAGTCTTCGTACACGAGATACTGATCATACCAGCCCACGTACTCGAGATTTGGCATCGCCCGAGAAATGACTTGGAGTACGCAATTGCGGTATGCCTCGTACTGCTTGCTGCCCTCCTCCTGTAGGAGCTCCCTTTCCTCTTTGGTGAATTGTGAGCTAGTCTCGCCCCAGATCGACTCATAAAGCTTCCCGTTCCGCCTCGCCATCCATTGCACATCGGCGGCTATTGTGGCTCTACGGATACAGGCCCCGATGGTGGGATTGCGGCTGGAGTTTTGTCTCTCGAGACACTCATTTAAGAGCTTTTGAAGAAGCCCAATTGCCTGTGGACTATAGTCGAAGCAGAACTCAGCGAATTGACATGATCGAGCCAACTGCCTACAATCACTGTTGACAAGCGCAAGGGAGGCCAAAGTGGGCTTGTCGTTGGCCAATAAGTCTGCTATATCACCAAGTAATTCTGCGGGCAATTGAAGTAGGCGGCTTTCGGACTTGCGCGGGTGCCCCTCCATGACGCGATCAAGCAGCAGAGGGAGTCTGGCATTTTTCTCCTTGCCGAATTGATCATTCTGTATGCCACTGAACCGCGGCATCATCATGCTCGAGACATCGCGATCCATCATGGCGATGCGTGACAGCTTCTTTCAGAAACTGTCACCAAGCAAGTATGTAATAGTTGCAAAATTATGGAAGGGCTTAAAATTCAGTTCCAGAGCGATACCTCAGTGGATATTTGTTCTGTGTTTTAAGCAAGGTTGTTGTTTGCAGAGTAAACGTAATTAAGAGTCTTGCCAGACTTCGGACCATGGCAGAATTTCTTGAGGCATGACTGAACGGGGTTAGATTACGTACGATGTGGCATGAACGTTGACGGATATGAAGTAATTGACACACTCATGTTACTTTCAAACGATTCACACAGGATCGCTGGACCGAAACTATATCCAGTTTTCAGATTCCCGACCGTTCCAGATGTTTCTGAAAATGGGACATCGAGGACCAAGGAAGTTCGTTTTTGGAGAGTTACCGTAGGTTCAGCCCCACCAGCCAACTAGACAAACCACCCCTTACAACCAAAGCAGGTCAAGAAAAAGTGGGGTCTACCTTATTAGACAGGGAATTGGGGTAATGATTATATGAGACCCTGACATCACACACTGAAGCATATATGGCTGAATGAAGGAGATATTATCTGGCTGACCTTCTAAGAGGTCCTGTCTAGAAAGGGAGGTTGCGAGACCTCCTTATATACACATAAAACAGCTGTATCTGAGAGACATCGAGACCGGGCCTTCGAACAACGCATCTCACTAGTAGCAACGCTAGCTAAGCCACGGCGTGGCCTAACAGACCTAGACTTCAGTAGGCTCTGACTGCTAACAGACCTAGACTTCAGTAGGGTCTGACAGATTACGAGGATCCCGAACTGGAACAAATATCCGTTTTGTTCTCTCAAAGTTACTCCACTACGGTAGCCGATGTCCCTACAAGGTCTGTCAGAGGCTTAACAAACTCTTCAATCCCGACAGTCTTGGTAAAATATTGATTGGGTAGGTATCATAGTGTTCGTTACCTGAAAAGGCTTTTTCCTTTCTCCCCCAACCATCAAATGTCTCCCGAGCATCACTTTGTACTTCTATTTAGTTTAGCCTCGCACTCGCTGAAGACCCTAGTCACATTCTCTATAACATTCGTACAGCGACGGCGTATGGCGTAAGACGCTCAGCCGCTTCCTAGAGTGACCGGTATATCAGCACCGTAATAAAGAGGACTTTGCATTTGTCCGTAATCTCCTTGCCCTTCTCCCCGAAAGGGCCAGAAGCTGGTAATGCGGACCTCGATCTGTCTGCTTGTACCCATGTGTTATTTCGGCGACATCGAGTCAGGAGAGTCGCCAAATGCTCGCTGAGCAGCGCAAACAGCGACTTTCCGAAGCATCCCTCATTCCCAGGGTATTGATGTCGTTGATCATGCCGTCGAGCGACTTGTCGAAAGTCACTGTGGCTTCGACGTGGATGACAGGGGCGTAGATGGTCTCATAGGTGTTCTCAATCTGCGGACGCCAACTCTCGAGATGCACAGGCAGGCTCTTGACAGACACAGGTAAGTGGCGCAGGTTGAGAGACGCTCTAGTCTCCTCAGGCGGAGCTGACGACCGCACATCGTTGTTTGTGGTAATAGATGTCGAAGCAGCAGGCTGCGACGAAGTATTGCTACGTGACTGCGGATGCATGTCGTCCGGCCGTCGAGTTGAGTGTGTAGAGGAATGGTCTCAGATGGTGCGTTGATGGGTTCTAACCTCTTGATAGGATGGCTGTAAATCTAAGGAATCCAAGAACCTCTCAGGAAGGGGTTCTTTTATAAATAGAGTAAAGTAACTATCAGTTACTCTTTTGCCTGCATGTTGTACTAGGGGCTGCTGTGCCCCGCTCCTACAATATGAAATGTTGAGTCAATATCTCCATTTCCGTTACTCATTATACGTCGTTAAGGATTAGGATCAAAGGCTTGAAGTTTGATCTGTTCATACACCGTAGACGCTATACCAGTATCCTGATGTCACTGAGTCTTCAAATTAACCAGCGTAAGGTGGGTCAGTTAGAGGGATATTGCAAATCGCTTCGTGATCCAACTCATGTCTGCTTCTTTCAATTATGGTGGTATCATTTTTCATTGACGTTCGCAAAAGTGATTCATGAAGCTATAGCACCCTCGTCTTTGGTAAGACTATGGGGCTTGAAGAAGTCAGGGTTACCCTCAAGCTCTTCCTTCACCTACACGGGTGTCAGTAGACGGTTTATTAGGTGGGGGGATTGCCATGATTGACCATGACTGCCAACTTGACTTACAATGTCTAGTCCACCGACTAATTCACCATCCACCCACAGCTGAGGGTAAGTTGGCCAGTCCGCGAACTCCTTCAGGCCCTGCCGTACCTCGTCATCGGCTAGAATGTTGAAGAACCCGTACTTAACGCTGCGCTCCCGTAGAATGCCCACCATCTGTCGCGAAAATCCACACTGGGGCGAACTGGGGGTGCCCTTCATGAACAGCATCACCGGCGCCGCCTTCACAAGTTCCTCCAGCCTCTTGAACAGCTCTTCCTTGGCCTTCGCGGGGTCGGCGGGGGTGTCGACTTCCGCAGGCGCTGCTGCCTTCTCAGGTGCTGCCGTGCCGTTCGTGCTTGGGGCAGCAGCAGCAGCAGCTGCTGCTGCCTTCTTCGCATGTGTCTCGATCGCATTGCGGACCTTGACTGCGCTGCTTCCGCTCACAGTCTCGATAACCTGCCCATTTCGCTGAAGGACTAGATAGGGTACCGCCGTCACATCGTACGTTTCCGAGATGTCGCTCAGGTCTTCGGCGTTGATGGAGACCCAACTCGTCGCAGGAGGATCGGTGGCGGGGTATTCGGACGCAAGCGTCTTGAGAACAGTGGCCATCTGGGCGCATGGTGCGGCCCAGGGCGCGTGGAAGGAGATGATAAGGAGGGTTGAGCTGGGCAGGCTCGCCACATGAGCGCGCCACTCATCTTCGGTGGTGATCTCCTTGATTGTCGACATCGCGCGTGATAATGCGCGTAGGTTATCTCAAGTTTACTGGTTTAAAATCTTCGTTGTGCCGTTTGGCGCTCCGGGGGCTTTTTGGTCGGAGGTGGTGATCTTCATCAGTTAATGTTGCTTTTTGCCCCTCCGATATCGATGGCGCAAACTGCTGCAGACCAATGGCGGGGCAGCTGATTACCACATTTGCTGAATAAACCATCTTATCGATAAGGTAGGGGATAAAGATGTGAGTTGCGTCATTGCCATGCGGGTAGTGAAATATGCAGTATACATAAAAGAGAAATATGCATATATGGAGACTATGTCAATTTTTGAAATGCTTCTCCAAGGCCCCATGCTGAAATACGGGGAAGAGTGACATTTACAGGAGCAATTTTTTTGGGAAAAGATTTGAAGCAAAAGAACCATCATGCCACCAAACAAGAAATATTATCAGAAAGAGACTGCCTGTTCACGACTTTCGCCCTTCATTATTCCCTGGAGTACAGCGTTGCTTTAGCGCCAGTTATTCGCTACGATAGCCAGAGTTGAGAGCAACGCAATCCACTCCACCAAGCACCCCAGTGGAATGGACTGCAGCATATCCAACAGCCCCTAATTTCAGTGGATGGATAGCAATTTTCCCAAATGGGTGGCTACGGAGCGGACCTGTGGACGTTGTATAAGCACTTCGACTTACTAATAATTTGTATGGGAAAATATGTACCTATGTCGCGGTACCTCTTATGTCGCCCCATATTGCGACGCCTCTATACCGCGTCGCTCCCGCTCTAGCACGCCCCCTACATTATTATATGGGAACGCCACAATCCACTTATTATGGCCATAATGTCCATCGTGACAGCTTCGAGTCGATTGATGTCCATAATCGACGAAGTCGGATAGACGGATTGCGCGCCAAGGTTGCGCAATATTATGGCCAGGCGGTAAACTGGGGTGCATTGCTCTCAACCCTGACGCTATCCATATCATGTGTATTCCCGCAGGCAACGGCCTCGGTGGTCTAAGCCCCTGACTGAAAGTAAACCAACGGATAAATCGCACCCAACGATTGTCTTAACTTTCTGCGTTCTCGTTAAACGTGTATTAAGGGGAACTAAGCTAACTAGTGATAGTAAGGTGGCCTGGACCTTGGACAAGAGTTAGGCGTGTAGCTAAAGTACGCCTTGTATATGATATCCGTCCAAAAATTTGAAAGCAGTATCACCTAGCATTCCCATTCTAAGTTAACAACTTCGAGACGTATATCCAGCGCCTGAATATGCTAGCGCAGGACATTAGCAGTCAATTCATGGTTGTAATTCCTCAGCTTTCCGGTAGACATACCGCTACTCGTAAGCTGAGGAGCAGCGACCAAATCAGAGCTCATCCTTAGCCAACCATTGAGGATTCAGAATTCACCTCGGCCGCATACCGGGCATTGCTGCATATTGCCTGCTTGATCATCCTTGCCCAGCTCTACCGGCAAGTCATGCGGGGTAATATACGGATTTAATATGTATCGGGCCTTCTAGAGATAGAGGACGATTACAGGCCATTTCAAACCAACGGCTTAGTACTAATTGACAGTCGCCATAAAATCGATGTTTTACTTAAGGCCGGCCTGCGGTGACCTTGCCTTATGACAGAAGGCGCTCCTTAAGGAGGGGTACAGATTCATTGCCAACGCCTACGGCCATATTAACGAATGCCCCATTGACCATCCGTCGTTACGCCCGCACCGATAGAAACCCCCAGAAATTAGCCGATATATGAAGCAGATGTTACCAGCACTCTGCTAAAGAGATGAAAACCGCTATTATAGCCCCACGCTTACTTGTTTTCAGCAATTATGCAAGATCAAAAAGGGGCTGCCGCTATTGGTGGTACAGCTCGAATATCTTCGAATAAGGCGTCAGACAGCTTTGGCCCCAGGTCCCGCATATATCGAAGTGGTCTC
This sequence comes from Monosporascus sp. CRB-9-2, assembly GCA_004155915.1. Lineage (NCBI taxonomy): Eukaryota > Fungi > Ascomycota > Sordariomycetes > Xylariales > Monosporascus > Monosporascus sp. CRB-9-2. The sequence goes on along the minus strand of QJOA01000027.1, from coordinate 42,378 downwards.
GATGGTATGTTTGGCGCATGTTGCACAGATACTTCGGTAGCGCTCTAACCTTCGACGTAGATGACCATAGGTATACGGCGATTAGGCGAGGAGATGTCGAAGTTCACAATCACGATGGCGCTAAAGGCTATGACACGAACGCACCCACCCCAGGTTATCATGTCCCTCGAGCCAAATTTCCTAGGCGTACCAAAACCGTAAGGGCACCACTGCCGCACCCGACTACTTCCGCGTATCGAGCCCCTAAAAGCACCTTAGGGCGGGGGAAGACAGGTCTGCTTTTACGCCGTTGATAATTAAAGATACATGCTAATGGCCCTTATCCAGGAGATAAAGATATTAGTAACCCGGATGCCAATAGAGATACACATGGCGACTCAGAATCTGACTTCGGCAGCGCATTTGAACCAAGTACGACTTCTGAGGACTACGCACATACCATGTCTAGCCGATGGGCTCAATCTGGTCCCCTAAGCGAAGAGAGCGATTTATCCTCTTATTCGATGCGTGACGGACGGAGGTACCAGTCAAATTCTAGGGCGCAGAAAGTGTTGCCATGCGAATTTGTTTTGTACACTGAGTGTGATATCTCCTTCGATATTGATGATTTTAAAGGATGGTTCGACCACATTGTAGAAAAACACCTCCGTTTCAAATACCCAAAACGTTGCTTATGCTGGTTTTGCGACGATTTCGAACTTAGGGCGCCTGAGAGTTGTGAAACGACAGACCTTGAGCGCCACTTCCGAAACCGAATGCAGCATATACAATGGCATCTTGCTCAGGAGGATGTCTCCGTCCAGGACATACGTGTCGATTTTGCCTTTCTGGACCATTTGCATGAGAACGGGCTTATCAATGAAGAAATATACCGCGGAGGGCGAAACTTTTGGGAGGCGCCTCCAGTGGAGGGAATTTATAATTCGCGATTTGTTCCTGAGAAGGTTGCGAAGCAACAAGAGATTCATTTGGGCGTTATAAACAACTTACAAATGGAGGACCGAGACCGTGGACGATCGATAAGGAGTATTTCAGCGAGAGGTCGGAGTCTCGGGCGCAAGCATCATCTAGGGAATCCTTGGGAGCACAAGCCAAGTGAAAGTGGGCAGCGTACAGGAACATTAAAACAGGCGACTGAGCTTCGAGCCCAGGAGTTTGTCTCCTCTCCCGTTGTCCATAGTCAAACCCCCGTTATCGCTGGCTGCCGAAACGATCGAAATTCCGTGTCGGAAAAGCAGACTACGACGAAGAATGGATGGGTGGCTAGGACCAACACATTCGTGAAGTTCCTGCTTTCATATACAATTCGCTTAACATGGCCTCGCATCTCACCTGGAGACGTGAGGGTTGAGTGGATCTGTGTAAGCTTTCCTTCGCGACCATGCCTCAAGTACTGACTGGTCTAACAGTCGCGTAGAGATGTGGTCAGCCCCTCTACCTTGACGTTCCAAAAGAAAACAAATTAGCAGCTATCCAGTTCGCCGAAGAGGCCTCAGGGTCACCTGTCTCTATACGGACCTCCCAATCCAGGATTACTTTCGATAGCGCGACCAATACGTCACAGCTCACTCACAGTGCCGGGAGGAGCAGCCCAACATCTGGTGATGAGCGAGGTGATACTTCCGTCCCATCATCGTCACTAGCCACTTCTCCGCCTCCACGACGTGGATTTCATACAAACCGGAACAAATACCTGCTGTTATGCGTCAACACAGGCTCCCATATAATCAAGTTGACCCATATAGACATAAAAACGATAAGTAATGACCAGACGCTCTTCACCCGCATACGCGAACAGTACGAGATGATGCGGGGCCGCCTTGCTTGGAACGACTTTATCGTTCCAAAGACTATTGAATACGTAAAGCTAACTCCTATAAGATCATAGTTATAATGTCATTGCAGTATCTAACTATCAAAGTTCGAATTAATATATCGCCAAAGGACCGGGGAGTGTATTGGGAACTATGAAAAGGATTCCATACCACCTGACGACGAGGTAAAGGAAGGCAGATACGAATTCGATCCTCCCAAGGTAGGCCTTCTTCCAGTAGCGCCTCATATTTTTATGCATTCCTTTTCGAACCCGGGAGATCATACGGGCCGACTAGCTGTTCGTCAGCTTCCAAAGAAGCTGCGGGAGAAACTTGTCTGCCTGGAGCCCACCAACGCTTGTGACTTACCATATGGATGGGGTATCTATATCGTTGAAGGTATCAATCAGGGTCTTGTCGCAGCATTGCTCGCACTTGGCCTTGTGTTCGTCTTCTTTGTGGCGTTATTCTGGACATCTTTCAAAGACGATGTCCAAGGGGGCATGGGAATCGGTCAGTTTTGTCTTGCGTTTATTGCTCTGGTGTTTACAGCTGGGGCCGTAACACAAAAGTCGATGCAAGATATGTTACCGTAGCATGTTGGCCAAGTTGAATCTTGGGCAGAGACATATTCAGTTCTTTAGTATTAGGCCATATAAATCATAGTTCATAGGCCCCCATTGAGTAAGGGCTTGCAGGTTAGATATTGCTCTGATATGGTCCATGATTGGAGGAGATACAAGCTTTCCCTTGCTGCACGTCTGATCTCGTCCTTGAGATGTTGACACACCCCTTGCGTGGCTAGGATGCACTCACAGTGCTTCTTAGGGCCTGCGATGATATGTGAACATATTAAACGGTGCGATTACTTTCGCTAGGTACAAGTAGATTTAAGCACCGGCTCACATATCCATCACGATGATATCAACCTGGCCTTGTGGGCTGACTAAGTAAGGGGCCATCTCTCTAGTTCATTTCGTGGTAGAGAACTTTTTTTGGTGGTACATGATGCGCCAGTAAAAAGGAACGTGTGCAGTAAATATGGGATAATTAATGTGCAAGGTTAATTATGTAGACTTTAGATCCCGATATGGGTGCCTGGCTAGGTAGGCAAGCATATATATCCTAAAATGGGGCCACATCAGCAATCAAGCAATGCGAGGTTCCCCAGCTCCATCATGTATTTGTATATGTTGGACGCTGAGCCTAGCTAGAGAGGTGACTCACGTCTCGAGGACGCTAGCGGGATAACAAATCCACCGGGGTTTCAGAGCTGACCGTCCTTGTACCGATGTCCTCAAGCATCGTTGTAGTCCGCAGATCGGGTTATGCTTTTTCAGGCCTGTTGGCCTAATGTCTAGATGTAATCCTCGTTTTGTTTCATAATAGAGAAATAACCTATTCTGGAAATAGCCAATTATAACCGTCAGCTCAGATATTGGATGGTTCAATTCTCTTTTCCGCTGCACTGCTTACCTTATTTACCTTTTGCCTTTTATTTCTACTATTACCCTAGATTTTTGCTGCATTTGAATTCTTTGTTTCTTCTTTAGTTGGTGAAGCTTATCAAGCATTAGTCGCGTACGGTTACTTCGCTATTAACATGAGTTCGGCGGCAGACCTGCCTCAACTAGGTATATCGGGTTGACCCCACTAGTCTGCTGTTGGCCAGTGCCAGGAATTAGGGCCGTGGGGGAGAGGACTAAGGGATAGAGGAGCACCCTCTGGGAAGTCTAGAAGCTGTTTTTATGCGTTTATCGTGCATGACCATCCGTACATTCTCAGGCGTCCCTTCAGGTAACGAAACAATGTCATTTTGGGCGACCACTTTGCGACAGCCAGTACACTTTCCCCTTAAATTAAACACCAACGCAATAACACAGCCGTAAGCTACAGGTTCACACTGTTTGTTACATAGAAGAATCTTTACCCCGTTAATTCTTCTAGGCGCGTCGGCCAAGGATTAACACAGGCACTCCATTACTCTTTGGCTCTAGGAAGCTTTTATCCATGTACACGGCAAATGCCTGCCATAAGAGTTTCAGCGACTCCTTACTGCCTAGAATTAGTTGAATATACTTTCTTGCCACTTCTTTAATCTTACGCGAAATGCAGCAGTTATGGCGAAAAAAGCTGTTGATGTCTGGGGTGATGGTCTTGTAAGTCGAAGCCTAGGTTCTTATAGGTGCGGCCCAACTGGTAAAGGATAGGCTTAATACTTTAGATAGGTTTCGTTGACCTATCAGCCTCGGGTACTGGGGACTCCACCAACTAGATATACATACAAGGTGAGGGTCGTCTTTCCCCTATTTCAGCCCCTATTCAACCCCTATTCAACCTCTATTTAACCCCTATTTAACCCCTATTTTCAACATAACTGATACGCGCTCTTCCTCTGTTCGTTCCCATAATTCGTGGACTTCCACAGAATCTTCCGGTGAAAGCGGCTACTGCCGAGGCATACGAAACTCTTTGCTTGAGTACAATCTCACTTTACACCCCGTACTACCCATTTCGCTCTGAAATCAGGCGCTCTCTGCCCGAAGAATATGGCACAAGCAACGATGCAGAAAATATTCCTCGAATAGGGGCTTAGTAAAGCCACATTGGTGCATGTAAACCTCCATGGTGAGAGAGGTGTCCATGGGGAGATGTCCTAGAAATCCCTTTAGATCAGTAAATAGAATAGTTAATATGGGATTACAACGCTCTATGATCCTGTCCACTGAGTTAGTAAATCGTCACAGCATATTATCTCGTCGTATAGAGCTATGACATTGATACAGGCGATTCAAATATAGGGAATGTTAACTTGGAAAATGGATTGTACTACTCAAGTCTTGTATTTAAGGGCTGTCGCAGAATAGGGGTAATTTGCTTAGTCATCAAGCCCAAGTCCTACAGGCGCCCCGCACTAACGTTGTTCCAGGGCTCCCACACTATATATAGAGCTTTCTAAGCTACTGCGCCCTCGAGCCTTGAATTAGGTATAACAATCTACACTTTCCACACCTCATGCAACCTTTCCTCGCAATCAGCATCGCTGTGACGAGGAAATCATTTTCCACAGAAATGAATTGCTTTTCACTTTGCCTGTAGCATCACGCTTTAACACCCCCTAAAGTCGAAAACATCAGCTATTATCTATACCTAGTCCTACTTTGATTCCATTATGGAGACACGACAGACTTTACCAGTTTTTAGGCAAGTCCCCCCCCGGTATATGTATTGATAGCATTATGTTTCCCATCAGCAGAACCCCAGTTCGCCGGGATCCATTTACGGGAAGATGTCCAAGACCCCTCTCTCTCGATGTTTCGCTCTCCGCTGCATGCCTAGCACTTGGAGATCTTGGTGAAGCAGATTTACTTCAGTCGGCGGCTAATATGATGCCGTTCGAGACCTTTTTCCATGGTCTGGCCAGTCACACTAGCTAGTATACAGTCAAGTCCGAAGGATTTCCTTCAGCCATGTCTGGAGGAGTCGGGCTTGTCCCAGATGGTACCTTTGGGTGTAAGCCGATACCCGTCTGCAAAGTCACAGTCACCCACATTGATGGTGGAATCATTCTTACGGTACATCTTCATCATTCCGTTTTTGACTTCCAGTCCATGGGTGTCTTCCTAGAGTGCTTGGCTGTGGAAACACGGGGTGAAACTGTACCCCTTTGTCTCAAGAATTCGAGGCGCGAATTCGACAAGCCGAGAATGTTTGCCTTGGTGACCAAATGACCGGATATCCCGAATATTGCATCCTCCCAGAGAGCAAGTCCTTCTCAACCGCTCATTAGCCCAGAGACTGAGCGCTAGATAGAATGGGAAATCGGAGAAAATCTTCGGGCCTCGAGAAAACCGAGCCAACGAGCTACAAGAGGCCATGGCCGATCACATAACACACCTTCTTAGCTGCTCTCTCCTTCTGTCATATTGTCATGGTACGGCAATGAAGCCAGAGACTCAGAACGTTACCCCCGTGCCGGGCCACTAATTATCTCTCACGCAGTGACCCGGCGAGCCCGGGCCTACAACGAGGCGGCTAAGAACCGCCTCAGCAACTCGGTCTTGCGATAACTGACTAATACCGTGCAGGTTTTACGAGCTTGCTATGACCCAAGCGAGTTCGCTAACCCTAGTGCAGCTAATTAGGAACTCCCTCGACTTGATCCACGAGAGATACGTCCAGAAGCGGTTTGCGATGTTTTCCGTGGTTCAGACCACGGTTCCTCGGGGTCAGCATTAACCCAAAGCTGCAAAATGTCGTATCATTCAACTAGTGCGGAGGTTCTTCATCGCTAATGTGCGGTGGAACATTGCTTCTGTACCCGCTACCAGCCAGGATGCGGTCCGGAGATTCGTGAGCGGCTGGAGTTTGGGGACTGGCATGATCCTCCCTGGCCACCCCTCAACGGGAACCCAAGTACTAATCTTGAGTCTTTTTAGGAAGGCGATGGACACTCTTTGCCGAGAAAAGGATGGATGGAATGGGTTGATACTGTTGTTGGGTAGGAAGTAGAAGCGGCCCAAGTACGGCTAAGAAGATACTATTGGCTACGGATATTTTAACTGGCGGTGCATCTATCCGGTAGTCACAACGGCCAATGTATAATGCATTGGTGTATGACAGAGAAATTTCATGATACCTTTTCTATCACATACCAATGGTTCCTCGAGCATGTGGATACATATGAATATGAATAAGGGCTTGGGCTTTTCATTGCCGTGAGAGTCTTAAGGATGGTTCGATAGGGCGATTGACTATATAACGGGTGTAGTCTCGAGTAGAAGATAATCCATAATTTATACCACCACCGATAAAAAGAGAGACACGTTGCATGCCACGTTGACCTTGACAGTCTTCTTGACCAACGACATACTCCAGACATAGATGATGTGTAGTTAAGCCATAACTCTATGCCTGATTGCTCTTATCTGCATTGGATTTGGAACCAGTAGTACTGTTTTGCATGGCGCTAGTTAGAAAAGACTTTGATTGACGGCATCCCATCGTGTAGGAACGTACTCGTCGAACTGAGATCCAATACCGATCAGGTCAACATGGCTAATTGCCTTAGCCTTGTGCCCCTTTTTGGAAGACTTTGAACGTTTGGAACGAGTGCGAGGGACAGGAGAGGCACGCTGTGCGACGGTACTCGAATCATCGCCTTGGGAAAGGGGAGCCGGGGGCTGCAACAAGGGTTGAAACTGGGAGCCACTGTTTGTGGTTGAGTGTGAGGGCTGGTCTGACATGGTTGCAGAAGGACGTTGGTAGTAAGGAAGGGGTATTGTGTTTAAAAGTAGTGCTAATGGATTTGAAGTCGATGGGAAATGTTCTGACGAGAATTCTTGTAAGGGAGAAAGGAATAAGAGGTAAGAGAGGGCCTAGGGGTCCTAAGCAAAGGTTTATATACACGAAGTATCACTCTGGGAAGACCACCCCCATTTTAGTGATACTGCTGATAAATGCCAATGTCATTCTGAATGAAGACAGATGGCATTTCAGGTCGGAGGGCAGAGCCATGAGACCTTGATTCCTACAGAGATCGGTAGGCTAGCTAGAGTTCAATATCTTATGATTGGGTTCTTTCCTTTTGTTCAGTGCAGGAAGACAGACCACTTGTTGTAGGGTATAGGCCATTGCTCTTGTATATGTATAGAACCTTATTGGCCATTGTTCTTTTGTAGTGGGACCCCATTGGCCATTGCTCTTGTATATGTATAGAGCCTTATTGGCCATTGTTCTTTTGTAGTGGGACCCCATTGGCCATTGCACCGAAAACCGTAAGGAAGCCACGCATGGGATCAAGGCTCGTGTAACTTCATGTATGTAGCTTCGCCGCTCGGTGGCATTGTCTCATTGGCTAGTGTCGTTTTGTTGCCTTGGTACGTACCGAATTTCCATTTGCGCCTGCATATCGTGGCTGCTTCAGGCTTGGCTAGTTGCAACGTATCTGGCAAGGTGCCCAAGCCCTCAACTCTCATAGGCGAGTGTCTATTTGTCTTTGCATGTCTTCCAATGATTGGACCTCGGGCTGGTCAGGCTGCCTTGCTTCTTAGGTATATTAAGGAATAGTGCGGTACTCTCCACTTCTCAGATCCTGCTTATTCTCATCCTACTCAAAATCGACCCGACCTATTCCCCAGACGTCCACATATTATAACCTACTCTTTCCTTCCCTTTAATCGTTTGGCCCATTGGACGCTTAGACGTATTATCTGCATCATGGACAGCCAAGCCATTCAACCCCAACCCGAAAATGCGCAAGGCTCTGACCCTACGTTCGCTCACATTCCCTACGATCAGCGTTGGGAGCCGCTGAAGTCCACCATCATTAATCTTTACATGCAAGAGAAGGAAAAGATACCTAGGGTTGCTGAAAGAATGAAGAACGAGTACAATTTCTCAGCCGTGTAATTCTCCTCTTCCTATTCTCTCAGAACACACCGATCTGATCCTTCTTCGACGCAGTCCTTCTCAATACCGATACCATTTCAAGAAATGGGGCATCAAAAAGAGAATAACGAGCAAAGAGAAAGATGCCATCATAAATGCCCACGGAAAACGGCTAAGGCCCGGGTCCAGCCTGTCCCAAATCTCGATAGACGAGGGAGGCTTCGACAAGAGCGTGGATAAGAAGGCCTTAAAGCGTTACATTGGTGACCAGATCAGACACGAGGAACCCCTGCAGGTAGATAATACAATGTGAGTCCCCGCATCGGCACGGTACCTTGATGGCGCAGTACTTTCTAATCGTCGTCAGGTTTCTGCGATGGCATCTTCCATACGCCGCTCTCCTGAACAGTCTTGGCCTACCACATAACCAATCTTCACCTTTCGGCAGCAGCCCACAAATACCAGGAAACATCACTATAGAGTCCCCGGGTTCAGATGCTCCCTCAGGACAGTCGCCAACGACGCAGATGGTGCGACGAAAGGTGCATTTGGATCGCGCGAAACTATTGCTTCAGGGTCGTGAGATGGATTTGATGAGACAATTGAACGAATCTGACAGAGAGTATGTGCGATGATCTCCATTTACGAGTCTGAAATTCAACTAAAATGGAAGCAGAGCTACCGTCACGTGGCTACATGACCGCTGGATGTACTCGTTCATGACCGCCAAGTATTGGGGCAAGGGACCAAGGTACTGGACCGCCCAGACAATAGAATTCAAGACGGGAGCCGACAAGAGGTTACTCGAATCACCGACACTATCAGAATCTCACGGATCTGGACCGACAGAAAGAGTACAAAGTTTCCAGCCTAAGTCAGAATGCCGTTGGACTATACATCACCGCGGTGATCAGTATGAGTCGTTGCCTGACTCACCCATTGATGACCCCGACAGGGAATACGATATCGAAGATGAATCGACCTGGCCAACTTGGGCTTCCAGCGTGAATGCCACAACATTCAGTGAGACGATTAATGAAGGCTTGGAGCACAATGCATTCAGCAAGTTGCCCAACGATAATATTCCATTCTCGGTCGAGGCAGTATCGCAGCAACGACAGAAATCAAGCCGCCAACAAAAGCAGGAGGACATTGGCTTCGCCATAATGTCACGTAATCTTGACTTGCTATCAGGTGTAATCGAGGGCAATGAGGATGAGGCGGACGACATCTGTGAAGAAATGAGGGCCCTACATCTCGCTGCAATGTACCTCGATGGCTCTAGGCAATGCTGTTTGATTATAAATTATCTGCGACTCTATTCATCCGCACCGCTTGACCAGTTTGGCCATACGGTGTTGGACAACATCTTCCTCACCATTCTCAGATCACATACCAAATTGATCCCAAGGGCTGTGAGTAGGTCATTTCAAGGCCACCGCCGCTTTGAGGGAGAAGAAGTCGACGTCTGTGGACGGTGGGATGCAGATTCACCATGCGTCCGTCAGCTCTACGCCACGGGCCAATCAAATATCCCCTTTCAATGGAAGCACGAGTTCTGTCATACGTCCGTACAAGTCATCTGCCATTCAATGGAAAGTCTTTTCTTGGGAGATTACGCACCCGATATCAACAAGCACAGCGGACTCTTTACGAATGTCTGCGAGCGCTGCGGTCATGAGACCAAGGCCTACCCTGTCCATATACTTGTTTTGGTTGCGTACCATCTCGCGAACGATGGGACAAAGGAAGAAACGCTATTTGGTGCACTCGCCTGCCTGATCTGTTTGATTCACTGTGGCGCAAATCCATTTCTCAAGGCAAGCCTGCTGCCACCCTGGAGACGGAGTTGTGACCATCGCCTCATGACAGCCATTGAACTTTCGGAGGAAGTTCCGCATTCCGCCATCAGCCAATGGTCTGAGAATGCTCGTACTGGATGGTTTGTGTTCGTACTAACCCTTAAATACATATCTACCCGACATTACTTTGAGGATTATACAGACGCAGAATTGTTGGAGATCGGCCCGGGAGAAGACGGGATAAGTCTTAAAATGTGGGACGACCTTGGGCTATTATGGGGAGCAATACAAACTGAGTTCCTCACGCACCGGAAGTCGACTGAGGTTGACAGTGCGGTATCACCGCGATTCAGTATGGAGAGGTTATTACGAGGGCTCGAAGCAGGCCAAGGGCCTATCAGCATCGGGTTGATCGAAGGAGACATGATGACCGAGACTGACCAGAACGGGTTCTTCGCAGTCGCAGGATATTCTATTTTCCCCACTGTCAATGATGTCTGTAAGGAATACTTCGGTAATGTTGAGCAATGGGGTCGCATTAAGTTCATCGAGATGCCTCTCAGTATCAGCTAACCGCTGCACCAAAAGACAGGATTAATAAGTGCACGCTTATTGGGCTACTTATTTGACACACCCCTTAGTTGCTTGCGATCCGGCAGTAACTGGTTTTCCTCTCATGGTTCCATCTTATGGCTGCTAGCGCATTTAAACCATGGCCAGATTTATTTCTAGTCTTATTCTGGATCACTTAAAGCCCTTGGGTAAGTGGTCTGGTGCAGGCTTGCAGGCCATTAGCTACGACAGTAGAACTCCACTTTATGGAACATGTTTAAGACTCTTAATTATCAGATATAGAGGACCTCAGTTATATTATATTATTATGCTAAGTATGTAATGTACCACACAAGCGAGCTATATATACAAGCGAGCTGTACACTTTTTAGCACCTTATAACAAAAAATTTAAACAATTTAATAATAACATATTGTATTAATTAAAATTAATTAGATTTTTTTTGTTAAACGTATTTATAATTTCGTTATAAGTATACGTATTATATCCGAGTTTGTCGTAAACGTTATATTTCCGTTTTTTAATTTTAACCCTTTTATAATAACCTTTTTTAATTGTTATTAATTATATTTTTTACTACCTTTTTTCTGGGCCAGAAAAGCTTATTTTTTTATATAATAAATATTTTTCCGCTTTAAAAACGTTTATTTTTAATTTTATAGCGTTTACTTAAATATAATTCGTTTTGCATAATTAAGTAATTTTTTCTCGAAAAAAAATACTTTCGTACAAAAATAATAAGTTATTTTTAGTTAAAAAATTAACCGATTTAATTATTTTTTTATTTTAATAAATTACCTTATTAATTTTTTAATTTCTTTTTATAAATAACGTTTCTATTTCGTAATTTTTTTTTTAATATTTTTAAAGGGTTTTACGGATAGAAAACGAATGGAACCGGCAAAGGTTAGCGGAAAGCGGTTAGCGTAAGTATAATTTAAAAAACCTTTAATTCGAAAAAAACGTTATTAAAATTAAATAAAATAAATTTAATTTCTGCGAATTTAGTTTTAATATTATCGGATATTTTAACGGCTATAGGCTTAACTAATTATTAAACTTAGTTATACGGTTTATGTTAATAATGATATTATAAAAATCTAAGCAATAAAGGAATAATTACGTTTAAAAATAATAAATAACTATAAATAATTTAAGTAACTAAATTATATTATAAATTAATATTATTTAAATTATAAATATAACGAACGTATACATTTTAATTAAGATCCGTTTAAATCCGTTTATTTTTTCGGATTTATATTATATAAATAAATTGAATCTTTATAATTCGGAGTGTTTTTTAAATTTATATGTTTTTTTTTAAATATATAAATTTTTTTTAAAATCGAAAATTCGTTCCGATTTATATTATATAACTTAGAATTTTACGTTAGGAATAATTTATTTAATTTCCGACCGTTTATTAATAAGTTAAATTTGTTTAGTTATAATACGATCTTTTTTAAATTTTTTTATCTTTAAAGATTAATTATTTATTACGTTTGTTTAATAAGTAATTTTTAATATATATCTTTTTTTCGGTTATTTATTAATCGTTATATCTAATTATATTAAAAAGTAAAGGTTTTACAAACGTTTTAAATAAAACGAAAAATGTAAATTTTTAATTCTTTATATTTAATAATAAATTTTCGAGGTTATATTTTATTTTTCGTATTTTAAAAATAAAGAAAAGTTTACCTCAGCTAGCTCAGGCCTCGCTGGCTCTTTTTCAAAGTCACTCAAGTACCGCTCCATAACGCTAATAATCAACCAATTAAATCCCAAATCCCCGTAACGAGCCAGCAAGGCCTGAGTATTAGATTTTAAAAAACGGGCTTAATTGGCAGATTTTCTCCTAAGTCCTTTTATTTTATTAAGAAGATATCAGTTGCGCAACCAATTTATTTCCGATAAGCCTGATATTTTATGTACTCGTTGAATAAAGGCTTATATATATATAGGAATTTTTTTAATTTTTTTCGGCGGCAATTACAGCCAATATAGCCTAGGTTAGATTTAGGAAATGGGCGACCGCAACGCCTTTATAGTTGCGACAGCATAACTATCGGTCGCATTATTATGTACCGAATTTCCCTAATATATTTTGTATGGGTATAGTCCGTATATTAATTTTTTCGGCCGTACGGGTTATGGTTGTTACGTCGTAGCTATAAGAAGGTTAAGGTTAGAACTCGTTAGTTAAGTCCGGAACGCCTTTATAAATGCGACGTAATAACCATAATTTGTACGGCCAAAAAAATAGCTGGACGTGATTTTTCCGTATTAAAAGGCCTATAGCAAAATGCTGTTATATGGCGGTTACGTTATCGTAGTTAAAAGGGCGTTTCGAACCTAGTTAACCTTAACCATTTTTTGGCTACGACGTAACAACCATAATCCGTACGGGCAAAAAAATAACTAGACGGGCTTCTTTTATATTAATTTATCTTTGAAAAGTTTATGGCAAAATGTTATATTATGGTAGTTACGCTGTCGCGGCTGAAAGGGCGTTCCGGACCTGGTTAACCCTAACTATTTTTTGGCTGCGACGTAATAACTACCGGGTATATTATTTTAAAATAGGTTTTCTAAGGGTAATTTAACCTGGGAAAAGCCCGCCCAGCCATTTTTCCGGCCGTACGAATTGTAATTGTTGCGTCGCAGCCAAAAAAAAGGTTAAGGTTAGCCAGGTCCGGAACGCCCTTCCAGTTGCGACAGCGCAACCACCATATACAGCATTTTGCCATGGGCCTTTTAAAGGTAAGTTAGTATGGAAAAAGCCCGTCCAGCTATTTTTTTGCCCGTACGGATTATGGTTATTGCGTTGTAGTTATAAGGGCGTTCCGGTTAAGGTTATTTACTAATTAAAATTTAGAACTATTTTAACTTTTAACCTTTATATAACGTCTTAATTAGAATTATTTTTATATTAAAAGATAAAAATTTTAATTTTGCGTTAAATTTTGATAATTATAATATTAGGAATTTTATAATTAATATATTTAATAATAATAACTTTAACAAATTTGTATGAAATCTGCCAATTAAGCCTAATATTTTATATTTAGCTATTAGGCCTTATTTTTAAGGTTTTGTTATTTTTATGAAAACTTTTCTTAATGAGGTTTAGTCGATATATTTGACCCTTGCACGTACTTCTAGAGCCGAAGGCTTTAGCTACGGCTGCGCCAACGGCGCAGCCCCAACCTCAAAAATAGGGCCTGATTTTAGTAAGGCAAAGAAAAGTACGTTATAATAAAAAACGCGATTCGGTATAAGAATTATCTTTTAAAAAAACGGAGTTGCGATAATACAGAAGTACTTTTTAATTTTTTACGAAATATTATTTAAAAATCGGAACGTATAAAACGTATAAAAGTTTTGGCCGAGAAACGGTTGTTTTAATTGTAAAAGGAAATAAATAAAGTAATTATACGTTTTTAACGATTACGTTAATAACGAGAATTTTTTCTTATTAAAGGTATCGAAATAATAAATTACGGGTTTTAGTTATTAAACGAGTTAAAGAAATAAGAAAAATTAAAAGCCGAAACGGTTATGCAAATTACGTAAGTAATTTAAATTACGGAATAATTAATTAGGCGTTATTAAATAACGTAAACTGGAATATTTTTAATTTTAGCGGTTCCGGTATTATTAGTAAAAACTTTTTAAAAAGCGTTAGATATTCGTACGATTTCTTGCGAGTTTTTAAATATTTGTAAAATTTAGGTAATTTTTTTATTTAATTAAGTATTAAGTAAATCCGTTTGACTTTCGTATATTTAGTATTTTTTTTATCTTATAAATTAATGCGTTTTTTATAACTTTTTTCCGTTTTATATTAGCTTTAATTATATTTACTGTTAATTCGAATAAAGAAATATAAAAAATTAAATAGAGCTTAATCTTCGATAATAGGTTTAAGTTCAATTTCTTTTTCATTTTTTTATAATAATTTTATATAAATTAGTATATTTAAAGTTGAGTTTTTTATTAAGATGCTTGGTTTGGATATTTTTGGTAATTAGGTAAATTATTACCTTTTTCGAAATGATTAATTTTTTTTAACTTTTTTAATTATAATATTTGTTGCTTTAAATACGTATAAATGTAAATTTTGTTTTTATTTTAGTATATAGTTAACGTGCTATATAAGCGAACGCAACACATAAGCAAACGCAACACTTTTTAGCATTTCGTAGTATCAAATTCAAATAATTAATAATAATATATTACATTAATTAAAATTAATAGGATTTTGTTTTATTAAACGTATTTACAACTTTTTTATAAGTACGCGTATTATATTCGGGCTTGCCGTAAACGCTACACTTTTATTTTTTGGTTTTAACCTTTTTATAATAATTACTTCCAAATATTATTAATTATATTTTTCTATTACCTTCTTCTTTTTCGTCTAAAAAAATTTATCTTTTTATATAATAAATATTTCTTCTTTTTAAAAACGTTTATTTTTGGTTTTTCGACGTTTACTTAATATATAATTCGTTTTGTATAATTAAAGTTTTTTTTTCCGAAAAAAACGGTTTTCTATAATAATAATATATAATTTTTTGTTATAAAATTAACCGATTTAAAAAATTTTATTAACGAATTATCTTAATAATTTTTAAATTTTTCTTTATAAATATTGTTCTTATTTTATTATTTTACGGATATTTTTAAAAACTTTTACGAAAGGTAAAATAAAACCGGCGGAAATTAACAAAAAAAAAAACGGTCGGCGGAAATATAACTGGAAAAATTTCGAGTTCGGAAAAGACGTTATTAAAATCGAATAAAATAAAGCCAGTTTTTACAAATCCAAATTTGATATTATCGAACGTTATAATAGCTTTAAACGTATCGTAAAAGCCGGCAAGAACATTTTCTTTAGTAATTACTAAACCTAATCGTACGGTTTATATTAATAATAATATCGTAAAAATTTAAGTAATAAAATATTAATTACGTATAATAATAATAAATAAACGTAAATAATTTAAGTAATTAAATTATATTATAAACTAGTACTATTTAAACTATAAAAATAACGAACGTATATATCTTAATTGAAATCCGTTTAAATCCGTTTATTTTTTCGGATTTATACCGTATAAATAAACTGGATCTTTATAAATCCGGGAATCCTTTCGGATCTATGTCTTTTAAATGCATAAATTCCTTTAGATCCGGAAATCCGTTCGGATCTATATTACGTAATCCAAAATCTTATATCAGAAACTATTTATTTAACTTTCGACCGTCTGCTAATAAGCTAAGCTTATTTGATTATAACAGATAATATAATAATTTAAAACTCGTTATAAAAGTTGGTAAATTTCTTTTAATAATATAAGTATAATAACGTCGTATTAAGTTTTCGATACATTACAAATAAGCGCGTTTTAAAACAAATATATATATATTAAAAATTAAAGCCGATACGAAAAGTACGCAGGTATATATAACGTAATATTATTATTATTAACGTAATATTTCTCGAATTTTATCGAATAATTACTTTTATAATTATCGAAAATAGAAAAACGTTTTAAATCTTTTATACGCATTTTAATATATTTATTAAAATATTAAATTTATTCGAAACTTAATTTATTTATTATTTAATTATTATTACTTAATATGATTTTTTAATTAATTATTAATAATAAATTATTGTGGTATTAAAATTTAAAAAAATATTTCCTTTATTATAATAATAAATAACGGTATAATTTATTTATATATTTTATTACGTTTATTTAAAAGTTTTATAACGGCAGCCACCAGGATCAAACCGTGAGGCTAGCAACCGTCATATGGGGCTGACAGCTGCCACAGGAACTAGCCACCTGCCGTATAGAAAATGGGAACATTTGTAGATTTTTACGCACTTTACGACTTTGCCTTTTTTTTCTTCTTTTTTTCAGCTTAAAATTTTCGTTTATAACGCCAATAAATTAGTTACCATGCTATATCAATGCTGGCCGTAACATTATTTTGAGCTTATTCCCTTCCTTGCTGGCCTAGCGATTAATAAATAAGGCATTATATTCTTTACGTCGATACGTAACGACGAAAAATAACGCGTTTTAAATTAGATCCAAAACCAAGACCTAGACTGACCAGTATCAAAATTAAATGTCTGTTAGGAAAGATTACCCATTAGCTAGTCGACGTTTAAAACGATTCAGATTAATTAAAAAACCGGCAGAAAACGACGTACCGAAAAACGAAATCGAATTTTTAAAGATAAGAAGTTTATCAGATCAAGACTATAGTTATTTAGAAACCGATCCCGATAAATAGCTGATCGACGAAATGGCTAACGATAATTAAAACGTTTAAAGAAAACTTTAGAAACTTTATAACGAAATCGTTCGCTTTTAAGCCAAACAAAGTTTTTATTCTTTTATTTTTTCCAACGACATTAACCGCCCCTGCCGAAAAAACATAATTAATAACGTTTTCGGAAATATTAGCACGTTTTACCTTATTAATATGGTAATATGGCCCGTTTTTTACAAATTTATAGGAAATAATAGCGTAAATTTTAATTATAACCGAAAAAAAAAAGTTTACGTTAATAACCTAATTAGGTCTAACGGTAATAAAACCAAATTTAATATTTACATCCGTAAGGTTATAAATAAGTTTAAATAAATAAATCGATTTTTTGAAACCAAAAAATTTATATAATTTATTTAATAAGTTTTTTTTAAAAAAAAGGCAAAAAAAAATTTTAAAATTTGTTATTAATCGATTATATAACTTTTTTTTACGTAATCGAAATAATTTAAATATTGGAATTATTATATTACGATCCGAATTGAGTTTTCGTTATTAAAAAACCTTTTATATTTTTGCTTTTAAGTCCGGCAAAAATTAAAATATTTACAATATTATATTTAAATTTAACGTTTTTGCTTAAAAGGTTAAAATTAACGAAAATAAATAAAAGTAAATTTTATAAGAATATATTTTTTTAAATCTTAACTTATGTTTTTTTAAAAATAGCCGCAATTTTAATGTTATTTACGAAAAGTTTTATAACTGTATTATTATAATCGTTTATAATAATTAATTTGCTTGTAAAAAACGTTAGTAAAAGCGTAAACCTTAACTATATAACCCGGATAATAATGGACCGAAAGATAAAAATAAGAAATTCCGTTCGAATAATAATTTTAGCAAATCGAAAACTTTAAGTAATATCGGTAAGCCTTTATCGGAAGTTAAAAAAAAGTTTATTAAAAAATTGGTACGTATTTTAATTATGGTAAAACGGGATATAAGGTTAGTAATTACCTTAATAAAATAAAAATTGCTACGGTAAAAATA
The DNA here is from genome assembly GCA_004155915.1 of Monosporascus sp. CRB-9-2. Lineage (NCBI taxonomy): Eukaryota > Fungi > Ascomycota > Sordariomycetes > Xylariales > Monosporascus > Monosporascus sp. CRB-9-2. Next base: position 24,446 of record QJOA01000027.1, on the reverse strand, counting down.
AAAAAGAATTTATTTAATTCCGACGAATCGGGAAAAAAGTAGGATTGTCGGAAAGTTTTTCGAAATTTTTTTTATATTAATAATACCGGAAATAAATAATTTTAAAAAATATAAAATTTTTATTAAAATTATATAAATTTAAGTAAATAAAATTAATTTACGTATTATTGCTTTTTATAATATCGGAATATAAACCTGATTTTTCGTTAGCCCTTTTTTTATTAAGTAAATAAAGAAGTGATTATAAATTTATATTATCCGGTTAAAAAAATTAATTTAGTTATAAGATTACCGAAAGTAATTTGCTGGTTAAATTAAAACTTAAATAATTATAATATTCGAAATTAACGGATAACTTTTTTTCGATTAGGTTTTTTAGATTATAAATATTAGATATGATATTTTTATCGATTTTAATTAGATGAAAAAATGTAACTTATTATTAAATTGTAAAAATAAAAGTATTATTTGGTTTGATAACTTTTTAATTTTAACCAAGTTTTTATTAACGATTAAACTTTTAGCCCGATCTCTGCTAAATAGGTACGTTAATTTTAAGGTTTAAGAAAACGTTAACCGCCGTAACCGTATTATGGAAAAAGCCGATAAGTAATGCTAAATTCTTTAACGTTTATAGAAAAAATTCGAAAATAATTTTATATTAATACCCGTATTTATTATTTTGTTAGATATATTGGATAAGAAAGATATACCGGTTATATGCGATATTAAGCTAATTATTTTTATTATAAAAATCGTTAAAAATAACGTAATTATTGTTTTGTTAATAAATAAGTTAAAAATTAACCTTTATACGGAACGATAAAACAAAATTTTGTTATTTTAAAAAATTATTTCTTTTAAAAATAAAGATTTAAACGTTATAACGTTAATTACGTTATAAAAATGGAAAATATATAACGGTTAAAAAAAGTTTTTCCGAAAATAAAAATCCGGAATACGTAAAACAAATCCGGAAGTTTTTATTAAAACCTTTCGCTTATTTAAAAAGATTCTTTTCGAAAAAAAGAAAAAGTTAATATTTTTTAAAATTTCCGACCTAATTATAACGTAATTTTTGAATTCGACCGGCCGATACCCGCCTTTAAACCCTTAATTTATCGGATATTTATTTAATACCTTTTGTTAAAAAAAAGTAATAAATAAATTATTAAAGATAAACTTTATCGAATTATATATATAAAAAAATGCCGTTTTAATTTTGTTTACTTCGAAATTATATTTATCGGAACGTTAATTTTGTATTAATTATTATTAAAGAAATTAATATTTAAAAAATTATTTTATTTTTTTTTTTTTTATTTAACGGTATTATATTTAATTATCGAAACGTTAAACGTTTTATTAAAATCGATATTATTTAGACGTTTTATAAATTTTGTATCGTTATTAAGTCGAAATATTTAATAATATTTAAAATCCTTTAAAATTTTTTTTAATAAAAGGTATTTTTATTTGGATTTAAAATAAGTTTTATTGGGTGGTAATCGTTTATTAATGTTTAATTATACGGATTTTTCGATTATTACGTAAACGTTTGCGTTAATAACGTATTAATTTATTTCGGCCTTAAAAGAATATTAAAAATATTGCGAAAAAGTTATTTATTAGTTATATAAGGCTAATTTTTTAAAAAAATATTAAAGAATTCCGATTTAACGTTAAAAAATTAAATTATTTCGATATTATTATAAAAATAAATATGAATATTTTTATCGATTTAATTAAAATTAAAATAATTTAAAAGTAAAAGTTTAAAAAATTTAATAATTATATTGTAATTTATTTATTTATTAGATTTTATAATTACATATACATATTTTGTTATTATAAAAACGGTATAATCGAATTATTAAACCGTTTATTAAAAAAATTGTTTTTTTTATAATAAAATCCGAATAAAAATAAGTTTTCGAAAAAATAAAATAGTTTATTTATAAAGTTTTAATTTTTGCCTTTTTTCGATTTAGTTAATCGATTAAAATGGAAATAAATGTATTTTGTAACGTAATTAAAAATATTATTTGGTAATAATAAAAAGACAATAAATAAAAATATGTAAAATATTTTTTAAAAATTATAACCTTAATAAAAAAGGTATATTTTATTTAAAATAGAAAATTGTTCGTTATAATTTAAATTTTCGAATATTATTATCTTAAACTTTAAGGATAAAAGTTTTTTATTATTGTCGATTATTAAATTTTATTATATTATATAAATATATACGTTTTTTTTTTATACGTTAAATTCGATAAACCGATTTTCTTTAACTTCAATATTAAATTTTAATATTAACCTGGTAAAAAAAATATTGCTGCAGATATTTTGTTATAAAAAACGGTAAATTTATTTATAATTAAAGTTAAAAAAAAAATTAAACTTTAATTTTATCAAAACGATTTTTTTTATCGTTATTATTAACGAAATACCGATTAAAGTACGAATCGAAAATATTCCGTAAGGTATTAATTTAATTAATTTTATTCGTTATAAAAATAAGGTATGAAATTTAAGCAAAAAAATTATAAATTAATAATATACAAAAAAATAATTAACGGTTATATCTTTTTCCGTATTATATTCATCCGTAATATTTACGTATTTAAAATATTTGCATATTTTAATTAAAATAAAACAAATAAAATATTAATATAAAAATATATTTAATTTTAATTTAAGCAAGATATCCGATAATATATCCGGAATTATTATAATTACCGTCGGAATAAGATATTTCGAAATAAAACCCCGGAATTTTTTTACCTTTTTTTTATTCCGAATAATATTTGGAATTACGTTATCGTTAACGGAAAAAATAGGCCGAAAAATCGTTATAGTTATAATTATATATAAACGTTTATCGATAAATTTAATAAAATTATAATAGTTTTATTAAATAAAAAAGTTAATACCGTCGAAATTTTATTTAACCGATGTTATCGATATTTATATCTTTTTTTTAAAATATTCGTTATTTAAATTAATAATAATATAAAATAATTTATTTTTTAATTTTTAATTAAATTAAACGAATTTACCGGTATAAAATATCGTTATAAAAACGTTTTATATTTACAAATTTAAAAAGCTATTAAATTAACGTTTATATTTTTATATTAATAAATATTAAAATAATTAAAACGTATATATACGGGCATTAAATTTTATATATAATTTATTATAATATTTATCGATTAATATAATTTGTTAAAAATTATAATAAATAAAAATATTTAAAATTGATTTTTATTAAATTTAAATATAATAAAAGCAAAAATTAATTTAATTTAACGGATATTAATCATTATTAAACGTATTAAAAACGTTTAAACGTTTATAACAAGATTTATATTAAAAATATAAAAACGTTAAAAAACGCAAACTAATAAAAAATATTATCCAACTAACTTTGAGGTCGGTAATAAAGTTTTTTTCCGTAAAAAGAACTTTATAACGTAAATACCGATTACTTATTTAAATTTATATTAAATAAAATCTTTTAAAGTACTGAAAAAACGCCAATATAATTTCGCTTTCGATCTACCGCCGAATTACAAAATAATTAACTTATTTTACGTTAATCGAGTACGCAAAACCGACGACAAACCGTTACCTTAATAAATTCAAATACCGTCGTTATTTAAAAAAATTAACGATAAATTAAAATTCGAAGTAAAATAAATTAAATAATTAAAACTTAACGTTCGTTATAAAAAGTTATAATATTAAGCTAAATAAAAAAGTTATAATCTTAACGAAACATAATATTTCGTAACCAACTTTAAAAACCTCCTAATCGTAATAAAACGGTTTTATACGCAATATTTTAAAATACTTAAATTACCGGTTTACTTATAAAAATAAATACGTATAACGGCTACTAACGAAATAAACAAAGATTACCTTAATAATAATAAAATTACGAAAGTAAAAACCGGATTAATAAGAAAAAAACGGTACCTATAATTAACAAAAACTTATATACTTTCTTTAATCGTATATAAATTTTTAAAAAGGGGTAATATAACGGCAGCCACCAGGATCAAACTGTAAGGCTAGTAACCGTTACATGAAATTAACAGCTGCTATATAAACTAGCCACCTGCCACATAAAAAGTGGGAACATTTGTAGATCTTTGCGCACTTTACGACTCCGCCCTTTTTTTCTTCTTTTTTTCAGCTTAAAATCTTCGTTCATAGCGCTAATAAATTAGCTACCATGCTATATTACTGCTAGCCGTAACACGAATTATTTAATTATTTGAAAATTAAAATTTTACGTTTTATTACGTTAATAACGATTAAAAGATTTTTGGATAAATATTTTTTTACAGATTTAGTATTCCGATTAAAATTAAAATAAATAAAGGTTTCGAAAATAAAAGCGAAATAATTAAAGCTTATAATATATTCGAGATTTAATAAAAAGTCGAAATTATATATACCGTTTGGTAATAAAGTCTGGTAAAAAAAATACGTTCCGATTATTAAAAGTTTGATAAAAGTAACAAATAATTCCGGCAAAAAAAAGGATAAATTTTCATTTATGATAATCTTTGCCGATAATATTACTATAAAAAGTTACGGCCTAAGCCCGTATAAATTCTTATACAGATAAAAAGCGTTTTTACCGATCGAAATAGTTTTGCCGATACAAAAAAATATAATATAAAATTTTAATATTTCGAAAAAGAATTAAATTATTTAAAGGATTCGGTTTTTAAAAAGAAAAGTTAAAAACGTAATTGAATTTACCAAAGTTATCACTAATTAACGTTATAAAGTTGCTAAATTTATAAATTAAAAATATAAAAATAAATAAAAAATGAATTTTTAAAAATAAACGATTTAATATTATTATATAATACGTTCCGATATATAAGTATATTTAAAGATATAAAGCTTAAACATTATTAAATCAGCCCGTATTTAATTAATAATATTATTAATTTAAATATTTATTATTTAAAAAAAATTTAATAAAATGAAGTTATAAAACTTTTTTTTGGTTAATAAATTAAAATAATTTATAAAAAACGAAAAAATATTAAAAATCGATTAATTTATGAAAAACGCCTAAACAAAATTGTTTCCCGATTAATTTAATAATAAAACGTTACATATTTTAAATATTATTAATATAAAAGTATTAAAAATTTAACAATTTAAAGCTTTAAAATTTGTAAAAATAAATATTAAGGGACAAATATTTAATGGTCCATTTAAAGATTACGTAATTATAAACGATAATAATATATCGGAAACGAACGGATTAAAAAAAAGATTAACGTAATTAATTATAAAAAAATTAAAATATAAAATTTTATTACGTTTTATTATTATCTTATTTATTTTCATTTTATACGATATTTATTATATTTTATTCATAATTAATACGTTTAATCATATTCGTTCGGTATTAAAAATTTATAATATATCTTTTAATTTTATTTCGAAATTAATTTTTATTGAATATTTTTATAATCGGATAAATATTATTACGAATATTTGTTTAATTTATAATAACCGTTTATAATTTATCTTAAAATTTTTAAAGCGATTATTCTGGAGTATATAATTATAATTTTTGATAGATTTAACGTAATTATTATAAAACTTTTTATAAAATTCCTGAATCGATTAATATTAGAAAAATAAATATATATTATATTAATCGGTTTATGTTAATATTTAATATCGTTAGTTATATAATTTTTACGGAATAATATTAAATATTCCAAAACTATAAATGAATAAATTAATAATATATCGAAGATCTTTGGTAAATAAAGATATAAAAGGATTTATAAATCAGGCCCGAAATCTTTCGACGTATATAAAATATGACTGTAATTTTTTATTTTCGTTTTAAAATATGGCGATTATATTAAATTATATATTTATAATTACTTAAAAATTTTTATTTTTGGTTTATTACCGTATATACCAACCGATAACTGGACCGACGACCAAGTTAATAAATATAATCCTGAATATTTTATATAAATTAATAAAAATTTGTGAAAAATATTATAAAAAATAAAAACCATTTATTTTAATGTGTTTAAACGTTATATAATATATAATATTTTAATCTTTTTAAAATCAAGTTAATTTCCGTTAACGTCCGGTTTAAAGTTTAAGAAGGTATAATATTTTAATATTTTAAAATAACTTAAAAATCCGATTAATAATATATTAATTTATTAGAATAATTAAAGCCGTTAATAAAAACTCTAAAGTAGTGTTACGAAATTAAAATTAAAATAAGAAATAAAGGTATAATCGATATTAATTAGCGGTTACCGGTTTTTTGTTTAATAATATTTAGAATTAAGCTTAATATTAAATTTTTTATTATTTCGATAAACGTTAATATATGTTAAAAAGGTTAATGTTTAAAGAGTTATAAATCATTTATAACCGGTAGTTTAGGTAATAAAGTATTTTGATTAATTATTGCATTATAAAATTTATACTGAAAAAAAAATTAATTCGTAAATATGTACCCGGTAATATATTAAATTTTAAGGTGTACGGATATTATTAAGATTATATAAAGATTTAATATCCCGAATAATAATTATGATTTTATCGATATAACGGGTTATAGGTTTAAAAAATATAATTATATTTAATATAATTAAAACTTTATAACGTTAAATAAAAATATACTCGAACTTACGTATATTTTACTTAATTTTACAATTAACAGGTTTAATATTATTAAAACTTAATAACTTAATATCTGGTCCGAAATATTTTTTAATAAATAATTTTTTTATAAAATTAATAAATTTATCTGAATTTATATTTTTATGAAACCTTCAAATATTACGTAGGTTTAATAATTTGCAAAAATTTGTAATAATATTAATTAAAATAACGGAAATAATTATAAATATATTTAGGTGTATATTAAATTTTTAAAATAGATATAATTAGTAAAAAAATTTGGTATAATTTATAGAGAAAAAGCTATAAAAAGTATGGATATAACAATAATTATATAATTAATTAAAGAAACGTACCGATAATTATATCCCTTTTTATATAATATTAAATAGAATTATTAGGAATCTTCTCGGCGTATACGTTTTTTATGGCAAAATTTAGTGCACTGGCTTTATATATACTTAATTAATTCCGTATATAATTCGGTTTTATTTTCTGACGAATTTTTGTATATATATAACTTAATATTTATAATTTATTTATAAATTATATATTATATTTACTTATTATTATTATTGCCTTTAATTATTATATATCGCTTTAGCTGTACCAGTATATTTTAATTAGCTTAATTTAAGTTATAATATTATCGTTTAAAAAGCGTATTATGTCAGGTAAAAACGAGGGGTTTAAAAAGTTAAATATATTATATTTTGAAGATTTTAGTTAGATTGTTAATGTACTTATACAGATTATCCATAATATAAATTGCGTATTACGTAAAATATATAATAAAATTCGTAGCTTTTATTACCTTATAATATTACCCCCGGAATTTTATTTTGATCTGTTTATTCTTATTATTTTATATAATAAAGATAGTAACCGTTTATAACAAAAAACCATTTTATCTTTTTTATAGTTTGATAAACTTTAAAGTAATATAATATAGGCCGGATTATGATAAATTTTAACAATTATGCAAAATAAAAAATATTTAGGATTATAATATGTTATAGTAATTATTTAAATAACTATTGTAAATATTTTACCCGAAATTATAGTTATTAGTTTAAAAATCGAAAAAGTAATTAATAAAAGTTATGTTCTTATTATTTTTAATAAGATAAAAAAAGTAATCCGGGCTTTTAATCCCAAACACGGTTAGTTTATTATTTAATTTAAGATATTAATTAATAATAAAAGAAAAGGTTATTAAGTTGATATATTATATATCCGATTAAAAAGAATAATTATTTTTTTGATATTTATTTATTTAAAGAACGTATTAAGTTATTTTTGTAAGAATATCGAAAAGTTTGAAACGATTTAGCATTTGGAAATTCGTTTATATATATGGCGATTGTTAATATACCGTTTTAAAATATGTTTTAGATTTATAGTTTATGAGTTATTTGCGCGTTTTATTTTATTACCCGTAATTTAGAACGATAAAGTAGGTTTATATTATTCGAAGAGGGCGTTATGTTAGATAATATGGAGAAGATGATTAAAAAATATTTTGGATTTAAGTTAAAGAAGAAGGATATTTCGAGAATAATAGGATTATAGTTTGATAAATTTTTGTCTTCGTTTAGCAATAATAATAAAAAGTTAGATATTAGTGAGGCTTTAAATCCGAAAGGTAATCGATAATTAAGTTTAATTTTTTTTAATTAAAGAAATAAAAATTTTAAAATGTTAATTTTAAGATTTTCTGTAATTTCGATATTTTTTTAATAATTTATTCCGTTTAAATATATATTATCGCTATAACTTTTTAAGTTTATTTTCGAGCCGAAGTATAAGTTTTAACCGGCCGTATATAATTAGCGAATATAAGTAATAGTAAAGGGCCGGTATAATATACCGTATAACTAGATAGAAGATATTTATAAAATTATAATATAACGACCGAAGCTATATTTTTTTTAAAGTTGGCCTGGTTGGCTTAAATATAAGGCCTTAATCGTTAAATAAGAAAAAAAGAATAAGGTATAAAAGAAAAGAAAAAGGATTAAATAACGCAAAGATTTAGCTAAACGTAAAGGATAAAGTTTTAAGTTAAAAAAGCTGGAAAATAAGTTGTGTAAGCGGTAATTAAATTAGTTAGTAAGTTTTATATATGTTTTATAAAGTTAGAAGTTAATTACGTTTAATTTTTATTTAATTATTTTTTAAGATAAATTAAAGCTAATTTTATTTTAAAAAAGGAAGGTTAAAATGGAGCAAAGTATGGAGCCGGGTATAAGATTTAACTAATTAATTAATCAGCACCCGTTATATATTTTTAACGGTTTTTTTCGCCGGGCGCAACTCCGAATCATCATTATTTATTATTATTATTTATACTTTCGCTTTTAGACTGGTTTTAATACCAGAATATAATTTGCGTTACTATTATTTTTTTTAGAACCCTGGGCTTATTCGTAACACGCTTTTTGATTATGTTTTGATTAGGACCGAATCTTCCCGTCCCAGTTCCTTATTTACGTTTTAAATACGTTAAATAATTTAAAAATTAGTTTAAGTTAAGTTCTTAATTTTTATCAAGATTTTAAAATAAAAATAATTTTTTTATTTAAAATATTTTTTATTAAATGTTTATACATATTTAGGATATATTTTAAGAAAAGGTATATAATTTATTTTATATCGGTATTTGCCTTATAAAGTAAAAAAGAAAAAGGATTTCTTATATTAATTAATAATTACGAAGATATCATTATGATATATTTTTATAACTACATTTCTTAATATAAAAGTTTAATAATAAAGTTAAATAAAATAAAACTTTACGATCGTTTTGCGATTAGTAATAATTATAGCTTTCCGTAAGGTTTATCGTTATATTTTTGTGTTAGTGTAAATATTATATTTGTTATAAATGTTTTAAAGTTTTGTAAATTCTTAAATGTTTATAAAAGTAATATTTATGGATGTTTCGTAATAAGTTTTTTTTAAAATATATTTGGTATTTAAATTTTATTCATTTATTTTTTTTCGGGTAGGTTATTATTATATTATTATATATGTTAATATATATTAGCTGGAACTTTTTTTATTATGGTAATTTATCGTTATCGTAAGTATTTTGGGGATGTTCTATTGAAAATTATTTCTTATATTTTAACTTTAGGTTTTTTTAAAATGTGTGGTTTATTAAATATATTTATTTTGTTATTTTCCGAGTTTTTACGATAAATAATAACGTAATCGAATTTAAAGAAATATTTTGCATAACGTAATTATTTTCCGCTTAGTTTTCGTATTATAAAAAGTCTATAATGTTTTTGTAATCCGTATATATTTTAATTTAATATATATTATCTTTAAAATAATATTTGAATTTTATAAAAGTATTAATAATAATTAGAACTTTTTTATCGTATATAAAGTATTTTAACTTAACTTTATATAACTTATAAAAGTACTAAGTAATAAATAAATGTTTTTTTAATTATTTCGATATTCAAATATTATTCTTAAAACGTAATCCGAAATGTTAATTTTTAACTTAATTAATTATTTAAGGTTATATATAATTAGTATTAACTTTTTTTTAAAAAGAATTTAATATCTATATAAAAATTCCTTTTTAATAAGTTTTATTAATAATATAATTATTTTATTAAAATTACGTATAAACTTTTGTTAATAATTAACGAATTTAAAAAATGTTTATATCTTCTGGACGTTAATAGGTGTCGTTAATTTTTAATTATTGCGACCTTTTTTAAGTTTATTTTAATATCTTTAAACATATTAATATATTTTAAATATTTTATTTTTTTATATAAAAGGCACTTGCTTCGGCGTTAATTAAAACATTAATATTTTATAATATTTACAAGATTTTATGTTTATATTTCATATTCTTTTTTTAAATTTTGAATAAATCAAGATATCGTCGAAATAATATATAACGAAAATATTTAAATATTTTCGTAATACGTAATTAATTATTTGATTAAAATTTGCTAGTACGTTCGTAAATTTAAAAAGTATAATAAGGTACTCGAAAAGTTCGTGTTTGGTTTTATGTTAGTTTTTATCCGTTATTTAACTTAATTTATATTTGGTTATAATTTTTTAAAATTTAATAATATAAATTATTTAATTTCGTATAAACAATTCTTTATTTCGGTAATTAATAATAGTATGGTTTTATTTTTAATAATAATATCGTTAAGTGGATTATAATTAATAATAAATTATAATCCTCCACCCCTTTTTAATACGAAAAATATTAAATATTTCGTTAATAATTGAAAATATTATATATAATCTTTTTTAACTTATTTTCGAAATAATTACGTAATATCTTTAATTTTGTCTGGTTAAGGTTATAAATAAGATAAAAAGTAATCGTTTTATTATTCTTAAAAACTATTTTATAAGTTTATTTGTTATACGTTAATAATTTTATTTTAAGTTTTTTTTAAATCAGTTATTTATATTTATAATATTTTAGTAATTTTTTAATTTTAACAATAAGTTGTTATTTATTTGCCGCAATTATGTTTTAAGGTTTATAATAATGTGTTGTATCTTTTTACTATGCTATTTGCTTGTTACATATTTTATCTCTTTAAGTAATAAAATTTCTGTTATATCTTTATGCTTATATCTATTAACTGTGACGGCATTGGCAGCTAGGGCACGTCAGACCCCACTTTTGTACAGCTGATAGCAGCGTAACCCTTGGCCTATTTAGGTCTACCGTATAAATAGCCATTTTCTTCCTTTTTCCTTTCTTTTTTTACTTTAAAATCTTTATTTATAATTTGCTAATAAACTAAAGTTTTGTTACATATAATAGCCGTAATATTATTTTAAAGTTACGATTTTCGTTAAACTAAATAATTAATAAATACGGTATCGTTAAACCGGGCGATTAATAAAAACTATTTTGTTAATTTAACGATTAATAAATAAAATACCTTACCGTAAAGATATAACGACATAAAATAACGTATAAAACCAGACTTAACGGGCATAAACATTTGCCTGCTAAAAAGGTTCGGATATATAAAAAATAATATATATCCGGACTTAACCCGAAAACTTGCTTACGGAAATATTAAAATACCAAACCTTAAAACCTGAACCCGATCGACCGACAAATAATAATATACCGAAAACAAAAAGATTAAAAAGATTCGCATCTGCTTACGGAAATATTCAAATTTTTAACCTCGATTAACGGCCGTAACCTTTATTACGCGCACCCGGCCACGCTTTAATACGCCGCGTTTACGATTATTCGCGCCCGGTTATATTATCCCGTTAATTGCCACGTTTTCGATTATATACGCCCGGCCTTAAAAAACGGTAAACTTAATAATTTAAAAAATTTGATAAGGTAATAATAAAATGTTAAAAATAAAGGTAACAAGGAAAAAACGGTATAACCGGTTAATTAAATAATTAATTAATTCCTAACTTAAATACTTTTTCTGTTCGTATGCAAGTTTTTAAAAAGGGGTAATATAACGGCACTGGCAGCTGGGGCACGTCAGACCCCACTTTTGTACAGCTAATAGCAGCGTAACCCTTGGCCTATTTAGGTCTGCCGCATAAGTGGCCATTCTCTTCTTTTTTTCTTCCTTTCTTCACCTTGGAATCTTTGTCTATAGCTTGTCAATAAACCAGCGTTCTGCTGCATACAATGGCCGTGACATTAACTGTATTAATCAAATAATAAGATTTTACGTTATTTATATTTTACTTATCGGTAAAAAGTAAACTACAATTTATTTGGCCAATTTTTTAATCGATAGCTAGATTATATTACTTTAATTATAATAATTCGAAAATTCTATTATAATTCTTTTTTAAAATAATATCGAAATTAATAATTTATTTTCTTTTTTCGATAAAGGTTTTAAAATAGTTAATTTTATATTTAATTTTTAGCATTCTTAACCTTATAAAAACTTTTTTTATTTTATTGGAATAATTATAACTTATTTATTACTTTTAGTGTGCTTACGGGGGCCCAGCAGTTGGCTTTAAAGTAAGCCTCTATAGGACCGAGGTACTAATCTATCTTAACCGTAAAACCATTAATTAGTTATCGTATTCGAAGATATTAGATATAATATCTATCGTGCAAATTATATCGTATAATAATTTTCTATATAATAGGCTCAACTTGAAAAATAAGCCTTAAACCCATTCGACTTTGCATTTATTACTTTTAAGGCGCTATAATTTCCCTATATAGCTTCGTAGTTTATTATTACGATATACCATTTTTTTTATTCGTACTTATATTATAATTATTTTTTTTTTTTTTTGCTGGTTTTATTATATATAGAGCCTTTTTAATCTCTTAGTATTTATCTTTATTTTTTTGCCAACTTAAAGCTATTTTTATAAATAATGTTAATCTTTTAAATTATTTTCGAATTTTTTAATTCGTTTTAAAAGCTATTAGTTTAGCTTTTATAACTATTATAAGTATTTATTTTATAGGCGTAACGTAACTTTTAAAGCAATAGTTTACTTTTAGAAAGTTGTTTTAATAATCTATTTTGGTTTTAGGATTTCGTCTTTATAAGAAGAAAATAATTAAACTTTTTCCAAAAAGGCGCGTTATTTTATTAAGTTTTCGATAAACGTTAATTAGAATTATGCAAGGTCGAATAAGTTCAAGCCTTAGTTTCCGGGCTAAACCAAATATATAGAAAATGATTATACGATATAATTTGTACGATATATATTCTACCTAATATTTTCGAATACGATAACTAATTAGTAATTTTTGTAGTTAAGATAAATTAATATTTTAATTTTATAAACCTTTATTTTAAAAGCGATCAATACGTAATTATTAATAAATTTCGACCTTAATAAACCTTATGCCCGCTAACTTTACGGTTCGGCAAAGTTGAATAATATAATTTAGAAAATATTAAGCTTTATACGGTAAACCTTAAGGATAACCCTTAAAGGTAAACCTTAGAGGCAAACCTTAAAGGCAAACCTTAACGGCAAAACTTAATTACGCATAAAAAGCTAGCATCTTTCCGAACCTTCGCCAGTTTCAATCGTTCTTATAACTTTTCGAATTACTTGAAATATTATGTTACGTAAATCCGGATATGCGATACTGGTAATTTATAGTTACAAAATTATTATTAAAACCGTCTTGTTAACGATACAAAATCACCTAAAGATTTTCGGACAAATTAAAATTATCGATATTATTATCGATCTAAAAAATAATTTTTTAAAATAATTAATTTCGGCTTCTAATTTTCGGATACGATTTAATTTACGAAAATAACGGTAATCGATTTTTGTGAAAACCTATACCGGAAAATATAACGATTATAACGGCATTATTGGCGAAACTAAAAAAAAAAGGAGGTAATAGCAAACTTAAGAATTTCGAAGTTCAAATCTTGGAACGATATAAAAAGAATTACGAATAATAGTTTGCCCGGCTGCTCCGGATTGCGAAGACCGATCAGAACCTCGACAAGAATCGACGTGGATAAGAGCGGAACAAGGCAGTCTGCGAGAGTTAATTAGAATTATAAATCGTAATTATTTTTAGCAATATTTTCATATTATTCTTTAAATTAACTTTTTTTACGTTTAATAATTATATTAATCGTAATAATATAATAAGTTTTTTATAAATTAACCTTTTTCTTTTAATTTACTTTTAAACGTTATTAATTAATTAATTTCGTTTTATATTATCATTTTTTATAAATATCGATATTACTTTTTATATTTCGGGTTATCGTTTATTTAATTAGTAAAATTTAAACTTTATCGTTATATCTATATAATTTATTATACGATATTCTTCTTATAATTTTCGTACGTTCCGTATTAAAGTTATTTATAATTAATAACTTAAAGCCTTTCGTATCGATCGGGCTTTTTTAAGTATAAATTTTCGTTCTATTTTCGGTATGCTTTTATTTATATATTAAATATTGCATAATCTTTTTTTTAATATCGTTATTAAAATTGAGGAAATAAATTATATTTTTTAAAACTTTTCATATTTTCAAAGCTATTTTATTAAAATTCATTTAATAAAAATAATATTTTTAATTATTACTTAAAACAATTCCTTAACTTCTCTTAATTTTATTATAACTTTAATAAATTATTAAAATTATTTTAAACGTAAATTATATTAATCGTTTTTTATCGTTAATTTTTTTCCAATATTAAATTTCGAAAAATAGAATTTATTATAACGATTATCTTTAGCGTTTAAATTATTATATAATAAATCTTTATTTTCCGTAATCATAATAAACAATTAGAACAGGTTTTAAACTAAATATTTTTTTATTTTTACAGATGTTAAATATATTTCGTAAAAAATTAAAAATAAATTACCTTCTTTTTTAAATAATTTTAAAATAACTTAATTTCCAAATAAAATATTCCTTTTTTTAAAAAAGAAAATTTAATTATCAATCTGTACGGGTTTAGTAATATATTTATTAAAACTTATAATTGGGTCTTTTTTTAATTAATTCGTTTTTGAAGTTTTTTTTAATCTTTTATAAAATATATTAATTACGATATGTTTTTTATCGCTTCCGGATCCAGCCTTAACGGCTAAACTTTTAAATATTATAATATATTTAAATACTAATCCTTTTTATCGTAACTAAAAAAAAGAAAAAAAAATTACGTTTCTTTTTTCGTCTGGATTAATAAGAATATTTTAAAACATAGTTTTAAAATTAATATAATTTTCGAAAACTTTTTAATAATTCTTTTTATTAAATTTTATAATTTTTTAAATAATTTCGCATAATAGGTTTAAATTAATGGGTAACGTTTTTTATAAAGCACGTTATTATTATAAAAATTTAATTTAACGCGTTTTTTAATTTTAGAATTCCAAAATATATTTTAATTTAAATATAAAATATTTAAAAATAATTTTTTTTTTTAAAAATTATAAAATTTCTTAACCTTAACTTTAATATTCATTATAATTTGTATTTTAATTTTAAATTAAGTTTTACATTATTTAACTTTATTTTTAAATGCGGTAATTTTTACCTAAAATTATTAAATAACGTTATCCGAAATATTAATCGATAAAATAATAATATTATTAAATAAAAGTTTAAAACGTATAACGGTTATAAATTTAATTAATTATTAAATTTAATTATACGATTTATATTAATAGTAATATCGTAAAAACTAAAATAATAAAATAATAATTACGTTTAATATAAATAAATAACCGTAAATAATTTACATATTGAAATTATAATTATAAATTGATATTATTTTAACTATAAAAATAATAATTATATACATATTTATTCTATTTCGAAATAGTTGAATTAGTTCGATTTATTTATAATAATTATGTTTGTTAGGCCCGTCGAGCGCCTCGAGTTACTTCCTTTATTCGACTGGCTTGAAGTGCCAAGCTCCATTTTCTTTATTAAACCCTTCGAGCCGGTTACGTGAGCCAAGACCCTTTACCGGAGATGTCTACACATCCTCCGACCGTCTGGCAATGGGCTAAGTCCTTGGATTATAACATTAAACTTATTATGTTTTTATTATCGTTTTTTGAATATAACGAATTCGAGCTTTTTTAATTTTCTTCCGTTATGCCTTTAAAATAAAATATACATACGCGTATATTGAAATTTTGGCACTAATATAAAATAAGAAATATAGTTTTTAAAAATATTATTTATAGTTAGGTTTTTTATGAAGAAAAAAGTTGAGTTAACAATTTAATTTATCGATTTAATTATTTAATTAACGTATTAAATTTAAAACGAATACGTAGCTGGTTTAACATATACGAAAACTAACAACAAGTGATAGTTTTTAATAATTAAGATTCCTTTATATATAAATATTACGATATATTATATAATAATAATTATTCTTTTCGAAAAAAGGCGTAAATTATATTATATATTCAGAAATTTAGTTTTTAATAATCATTTAATTTATATTACTTCAAATAAAGATTAACTTCTAATAAAGTTAGAAGGGCAAAGTGGTGTAAATATAGCTGTAGAGCAATTTGCGTTATTTTTGCACCTTTACTATATTTACCTCATATCCTTTTGTATATAATCTTTTCAATGATAACCATATTTCGTATTGCAGCAATTCTTATTTTCCGTCGTAAATTTCGGTAATGTAATTACCCTGGGTTTCGGAATAATCCATAAAAATTGAAAAGAAGGAGCAGGCAAGTTTGAAAACGGAATTACAGAAAATTGCATACAAAATACAAGGAAATGTATGTACCTTTCGAGGTTCATAGCGTTTACAGGTGGCCATTTATATAGATAAATCGCCGAATCCATCCATATTTTTCGGTATACCGGTAGATGGACGTTAACCCACTTATTATGAGCAGACGCCTTCTTCCGTTGATGAACGGTTGGAAAGATGCGGGGGATGTCAGATATAGTGGACATCAGTTGTGTTGTATTGCATGACTAGTTGTAGGTGCTTTAGCGCTTACCTCAGCTAGCTCAGGCCTCGTTGGCTCTTTTTCAAAGTTATTTAAGTACCGCTCCATAACGTTAATAATTAATTAATCAAATCCCAAATTCCCGTAACGAGTTAGCGAGTCCTAAATATTAGTTTCAGAAAATAAGTTTTATTTTTTATATTTACTTTTTTTAAAAAAATAAAAATCCGTAATAATTTAATAACCCGACGTTATCTATAGTTAAACTTATATTTATACGATTTTTTACGTTATAGCTTATTATTAATATTATTTGAGTTTTAATTAAGACTTTTTTATTATTTTTAAATTTTAAAAGGTTTATTAACTAAAACCCGAATACGTTACGTTATTATTTTTTCTTTCAAAGTATTATAAATCTGAATTTCTTTAGTTTTATAGCGTAATTTTAAGTAAATAAAATATAGGTATACGTACGATAATATTTTAGTAAAATTAACGAACGGATATAGGATTTAAAAACTTTATTTATAGCAGGATTTTTTGCGACGATTTTAACCGATTATACGGTTTATTTATTTAAATTTACTGATTGGTTAAAATATTATAAAAAAACATTAATCCGGAATAGGTTGGTAATATATAAACGTTAATAAAAGTTTATAATCTTTATTAATTAAAATCTTTTTATACGTAAATATTACGATATTATATAATTAATTTATAATTTTCGTAAGAAAGTTTAAATTTTGCCGTTTGCCGAAAGATTTATTTTTCGATATTAATATAATTCATATTATTTTAAATAAAGGTTAACGATTTATAAAAACGTTAATTTTTACTTAATTTAAGTTTTTAAATTAGATAATTATATATTTAAGAAAAATACCCGTTGTATAAAATAAAATTAAAGATAAAACGGCTTTATAATAATAACGATTTGGGCGTTTTTACGTATTCGTTTTTTATAGTTTTAATTATTATAGTTAAATCATTTCTAAGGTTAACGGTAATTATTTAGCCCGTTTATTAAGCAGATTTGTATTATTTTCGGGTATATTACGTGATAAAATCGATATATTAAAAGGGTTAGATATTTATAATAGTTATTATATATTAAATAAAGATATAAACCGGTCGTTAAATAATATTAAAGTAGTTTTATTAAGTTTTTATTAATAATATAATTTTGATTAAAATAAGTTATGTTATATAGCTAGTTATAATAAAAACGATATTATATTTTAATATAATAATTTTAATATTTAAAAATATATTTATAATATATCGTTTTATTATAATGCCGTTATGCGGAATATTATTATTATTTTTATTCGTTATTATAACCGTATTCTGAAAAGAAGGTTAAAATAATTTATATTTCGTTTTAATTAATATTATAAAAAAGAATAGTTTTACGGAACGTCATAATAATATTTACTACCGTTTAATATTTTTTGTTAGTTCGTAATAAATATTTTTCGGATTTTAGTTTTTAATTTTATTAATATATTTTATAAACGTAATAAGTAAAAATCTTTTAATTTCTTTTAATTAAAACGTATATTATATAATAAATACTGTTTAAATTTTTTAGATATAGTTAATAAAAACGAAGGTATTATTAACGGTATTTATAACGTTTATCGAAAATGTTTTTAAATACTATATGGATTTGAAAAAAAATTTATTAATTTTTAAACCGTTTTTATTTTATTTATAAAAATTAAAAGATAATTAGTTATATTCGGAAGATATAGTTAATTAAGTTAAAGTCACCGATTTATATAATAAGAAATAATAAAGTTTTTTTATTTCCGTTTGATTTTATATATAAATAAATCTTTTATTTATATTTATACGTATTTATTAATTTAATACTATAAACGGAATATATATAACGTAAGTAATTTTAAAAGCAAACCGTTAATTTTTAAATAAAATAACGTAATTATATTAAAAATCGTTAAGGGTTTATTTATTTAAGCTTTTTATTTTTCATATAACGTCCTACACCACCTCACCGGATACACCACCTCACCGGATAGTTTTTAGCATTCCGCAGCAACAAATTCAAATAACTCAATAATAATATATCGCATTAATTCAAATTAATCGAATTCTTTTTCGCTAAACGTATTGATAATTTCGTCATAAATATGCGTATTATGCCCGGGCTTGCCGCAAACGTTATATTTCCGTTCTTTAATTTTAACCTTTTTACGATAAGCTTTTTCAGCTGCTATTAGCTACATTTTTTTACTATTCTTTTCTTTTTGGGCCAAAAAAGCTTATCCTTGTTATATAATAAATATTTCTTTTTTTTTAAAAACGTTTATTTTTAATTTTACGACGTTTACTTAAAATATAATTCGTTTCGCGTAATTAGACGTTTTTTTCTCGAAAGAAAGCGGCTTTATATAATAATAATATATAGCTTTTTGTTATAAAATTAACCGATTTAAATATTTTTGTTAACGAGTTACCTTAATAATTTTTAATTCTTTTTTATAAATATTATCCTTATTTTATTATTTTACGGATAATTTTATAAGTTTTCGTAAAAGGTAAAATAGAACCGGCGAAGGTTAACGGGAAGACGGTCGGTATAGGTATAACTAAAGGAATTTCTAATTCGGAAAAAACGGTATTAAAATCGAATAAAATAAAACTAACTTTTACAAATCCAGATTTAATATTATCGGACGTTATGGTAGCTTGGAACGCGTTATAAAAGTCGGCGAAAAAATCTTCCTTGGTAATATAGGTATAATAGCGTTATATTAAGTTTTCGATATACCGCAAATAAGCGCGTTTTAAAATAAAAAAATAAAATACGTTAAAAGGTTAAAGCCGATACGAAAAATACGTAGGTATATAAAACGTAATAATATTATTATTAACGTAATATTTTTCGAATTTTATCGAATAATAACTTTCGTAACCGTTAAAAATAAAAAAAACGTTTTAAACTTTTCAAACTTTTCGTACGTATCCGAATATATTTATTAAAATGCTGGATTTATTTTAAACTTAATTTATTTATTATCCAGCTATTATTATTTAATACGATTTTTTAATCGGCTGGTAATAAGTTACCGCGGTATTAGGATTTAAAATAATTTTTCCCTACCATAATAATAAATAATAACATAACCTAACTTTAAAAATTAATAACTTAAATAATTATAATCTATTTTTATTCCCTTATTACGCTTATCTAAGTTTTCCACGTTTTTTTAATATTAATAATTATTATATCCATTATTATAAAAAACCTTATTAAAAATTTAATGACGTTAAAATTATAAATATCTTTTTTACGATACCGTATTTCGCAATTATAACCCGAATAAGTTCGAATTATTTACGAAATACCTTAAAATTTTCGAATAAAACCCGTTAATAATCGATTTTCCGATTTAAACGCGTTTAAAGTTTTTTTTACCGTTTAATAAATCTTAACGCTTAATTAATTCCGACGCAATCCGCAATACGTTAAGCTAGCAATATATTGGCCATATTTTTAACATACTGAAACCGGACAAAAAATGTTCCTATATGTAGGTTAAGGATTCGGTCAATAAATAATTTTCTTTCGGTCGGCTTTAACTTTCGCAAATTCAAAATAATATCAGCTCGGGAAAGTTTGCCGTAATATTATTCATTTAAGGTAAATTAAGGTACTTTATACATAAAACTAAATATCGCATAACTTAATTTTGGGTCTCGTTTTTTAATCTAAATAGCTAGATTTATTCGTACGTTTTTTGTAAGCCGTTTTATATTATTGGTATTAAGAAACGGACAATTAAAGTTAGGTAATTAAAATATATTAAAAATCATCCGGTAAGGTGGTGCATCCGGTAAGGTGGTATAGGACGTTATATAATATTTAAATATCTACGTTATTTTTATCAAGGTTACGTATTAAATACGAATTATTTATAAAGGAAGCGTTTAATATATATAAAATTACCGAAAATGCTTAATTAAGGATTTTTTTTTTAAAAACATAATTTCCCGAATTTATAAAATATATATGTTTCCGGTTAATCGCTGACGAATTCAAAATTATTACGTACGTTATAGTTTTTAAATATTTTAATTATATTAAATAAATAAATAAAGTATTATAGGATTTTAATTAAAACGCGTTACCGAATAAAAGTGTATTTAAACAAAATATTTTATTATTATTTATTAATAATATATTATTTAATAACATGGATAATTTAGTAGATAATTGACAAATGTTTTATTTTTTAATTTGAAAATATAATTTATTTATATTATTTTCAAGTAAGTAATTTTAATTAAAGCGCACAAAATAAAGATTCTTTTATCGGGTACTTATAAAAGCGGAAATATTTTGAATATGATTAATATTTTATAAAATAAATCTTTCTTTAATTTAAATATAATTAATACTTAACCGTTAAACTATTTCGTTTTCATCGATAAAAAATTTCGAAATTATTGCCGTTTTTTTTAAAAAAGGTTTAGGTTTATTTATATTTTTTATATATTATATAATATAACGATGTTGGTTATATTAGGGGGTTAATATTAATAATATTAATTCTTTTTTATAAGGCCGGTTAATATAATTACGGTAAAAAAAATGTTTTATTTTGATTAGATATTATGTTTTATAATATTAAATTAAATATTTATTAATTCGATTTTAACGTTAAATTTAATTTTTATAAAGTTTAAAGCGAAAATATAGAAAATATTTAATCAAAAAGGCGAATATTATAATTTATATTTTATTGGTAAATTTCGCCGTTCAAGAAATAATATATATAGTATTAATATTATTTTTTCCGGGATTTGTTTTTAGTTAAATATCGTATTTTTTTATAACGTGAATTTTACGTTCGTTATGTTTTTTTGCGAAATAAACGTTACGTTTTTCGAGATTTCCGTACCGAAATTATGAAATGCGTTTATTTTTTATTTTATAATTTCTGGTGTATAAACGGATATTTATATTTTGTTAAAGAAGATAATTAAAAATTTAAAAATATTTTAATTATAGCTTATAATTTTATAAAAAAGTTTTTATCCATTTTAATAATACCATATTTATTAATAATAATAAAGGTAAGTTTAATTAGTTAAATATAACAAAAAACGAAAAATAATTTATAACTTTAATATAATTATTTAAAAAGTTTTTAATAATAAGTTTTTTAAAAATAAATTAATTTTGAATAACCGTAATATATTATATATAAAAAAGGTTATAATTTTATAATATAAATTATGGATAATTCGGTAAATAAATCTAATTAAAAATTATCCGTTATTGTTTATGTCGTTATCGGATAAGTAAAATAAGAATTCGTTAAACGAAAACGAACCGTTAATATAATCTTTTACTTTTTTTCTTATTTTTACGTTTTATTATAATCGATACGGAATTTTATTATATTTTTAATATTAATAATTCTCCGAATTTATTAAGGTTTTGATTAATAATACTTTGTTCGTATATTTATTTTATAGTTATATTATATAAATGTTTTATATTATAATAAATTAACCTTCGAATAATCTTGTATTATTTATGGTTAAATATATTATAAAATTTCGTATTGATTTCTGTATTTTATTTATAATTAATTTATTAATTAACATTTTTACGTATTTTTTAACTTTCTTTATTCGGTTTTACGTTTTTCTGCGTATTATTATAATTTATATATTAATAACATTTGTATATTATAAGGGCTTAAAATTATTTTTATTTTAGACGTAATATTTGGATTTAAATTTCTTTAGAAATCTTTATTTGGACCGTGTAATAACGCTTTATATTTTAGTATTGCGTATAAGTATTTTTCGTTACGTTTTTATATATAATTTGTATATTTATTATTTGTATAATTTTATAAATTATAATATTTATAAAACGGTTATATAATGTAAATTCTTTGGCTAACCAGCTTAATTTCTAAAGTTATAAAAAAAATTTATATCGTTTATAAAATATTCGGTTTATATATTTTTTTCGTTAAATTATAAAAGCCGTAGTTAATTAAAGGTCCGTAATTAGCTTAATAATTTAATAGCTTATAGGGCCGGCATAATCCGCTATAACGTATATTTCTTTTTCGGGCGTTATTGGTCAAAATAACGCAAATGGTATTATTAATATTTAACGTTTGTATAAATGCCGTACCTTTGATGATTAAAAGTTTTATTTATAATATAAACCTTTTACAATATTATTAAACTTAAATATTATTATTAATCGTAAGATTTTTTTAATTAATATAAGTTAAATTTGGCGTTAAAATGTAAGGTATTTATAATTTTTTATTTTCTCCTTGTATTAATATAATTTTGTAATATATAGTTGGTATTAGGAATCGGTTACGTATAATATATATTTTCCGTAAGGAACGTTTTATATTTAAAAATAATTAAATATTGTTTATTTAATATAAAGTTATTTTAATTAAAATAAGGTCGTAGGTTATGCTATCTTACGGATTGTTCCGATAACGGTTTTAGCTCTTTTTTAGATTAAAATTTTGTTATCCGTTTTTAAGATTATTTATTAGTAGTAAACTATTTATTAAAGGTAGGTTGTTTATTGGGGTTAAGTTGTTTATTAGAGATAGGTTATTTATTAGGGCTAGATTGTTTATCGAGGCTAGGTTGTTTATTAGGGCCAGGTTATTTATTAAGGTTAGGTTATTTATTAGGGTTAAATTATTTAGTGGGGATATTATTAACAAATTTAATTCGCTTAATCGAAGCTTTAAAATTTTCCTGGTTTGTTTAGGATATATTATAAGCAGGATTTAAAAAGCCCTTTTTTAGGTAATGGTTAAGGTTGTTTATATTTTGCGATATTATAAAATGTATAAAGGTATATATTATAATAAGAATTTTAAATGTTAGATAAAAAAATAACGGGTTAATAATTATTATATTATATATAAATTGATTTAGTATCTTATATAGAATAAAATATTTAAAATATATAAAATAATAATATATTTTAATTTAAATATATAGTATTAATTATTTATTAAATAATTATAATAAATTTATTCCATATATATTTAAAAATAAAAAATTTATAGATTGTATTAAGTAATTTATAATAAAAAAAGTTTATAATTTATATACGGTTATTAATTTTTTTTTTATAAATTATCCTTTTATTTTTACAAAAAGTTAACGTTAAATTGGGTTTATATTTAATTATTTATATAAACTTAAAATTTTATATATTTATAATTATTTAATTTTAAATCCTAATTTTGATTATATTAATTAT